>CAUYON010032504.1:0-72630 GCA_963573935.1 Arctocebus calabarensis
TGTGGCGGGCGCCTGTAGTCCCAGCTACTTGGGAGGCGGAGGCAAGAGACTCGCTTGAGCCCAGGAATTGGAGGTTGCTGTGAGCTGTGATGCCACAGGACTCTATCCAGGGTGACAGCTTGAGGATCTGTCTCAAAAAAAAAAAAAGATGGCAAGGATGAGACACGGTAAAGGTGTCCGAGGTCTCATAACCAATAAATGGCAAAACTGAGGTTCGGCTCCAGGCAGGAGGGTGCGACTCCAGAGGCTGCGCTGTGTGGGGCGGCAGAGGCCAGGACAGCCTTGTGAGCCTTCAGCAGAGAGGGGGATTTGAAATGTCAGCACAGGTCAAGTGGGCTCGGGTCGCCACATGGAGAAGAGAGAGAGTGGAGAACCAGGTGTCACCCCGAGCCCTCAGCACTTGGAGGAGGAGCAATAGCTGCAAGAGAATAGCAAAGGGTGGGGAGGGAAACCAGTGGGGTGTCACGGAAAATTTTTCTGGAAGGAGAAGGAAGTCAGTGACCATCTGTGTTAAATGCTACAGGGGGGGGGGCCCAAGTGTGGTGAGAACAGAGAAGTGGCTCCTGGACGTGCCATCCAGGGGTCACTAGAAAAGAATAGTGGAAACCCCACCTGAATGCGCTGAGAGAGGAACGTGAGATAAGCCAGCAGAGATGGCAAGTTTAGTTGGTTCTGAGGTGTAGAGAAAATTCAGGAGCACTGGACTAGGAGACCGAAGACTGCCCCCGTGCACCAGCTTTGTGATCTTGAACAGGGGTCAAATGTTTCTGAGCCTCGGTTTCCTCATCTGTCAAATGGGGGTGGCATCAGTACATACTCCCCAGAACTGCAGTGAGGGATCAAATGAAAGTTACAAAAATGCTTTGAAAGCCACAAAGCCCTGTGGAAGACACAAGATCTTTTAGGGCTCTCGAATGACTTTCTTCGTGTAGGAGTCGGGATTTGCTCCCCTCCCTCTTCCCTGCCTTAACCATCTGTCTCTCCAATCTGAAATCTGTTCTGCCTGACCCCTAGCTGACCAGAGCCTTCCCTCTCCCTCTGTCCTGCCACAGCCTCCTCCTCACAACCCTGGCTTGGCTCTGGGGGGCTCAGTGGAATATGCAAATGTCTCCCCAACCAGCTGGTGTCTGCCTCCCAGAAACACATGTTCCAAAGCCGGTCTGCCTCACTGGGGCGGGGGGACCAGGGCCTCTGCCTGCCTCCACAGCCCAGAGAGGACGTATGACTGAGCAAGAAACAACACAGCAAGCAGATGGGGAAGGACTAGCAGGCGACGTGTGTGAGCAAGGGACGGGCTGGGCATGGATGAAGGGACCCGAGTGTTAGGTCTATACCACAAGACACTGTCCGCTAGGTTATGGTCATCTCTACTGACCTACCTTTGGTCCTTTTGATAAAGTTTTGAGGCTGCCCCCCCAATTCTATTGAATTTGCAAAATTAGCCTTGCCTGTGTCAAAAATATTTACATGACAAATACTTAAGAGCTACAAAAATTTTTCTAAAATAATATGAAAGACTCACATGTTCACCCTCCAGCTGAAGAAATCCCACATATTCTTCCCCAGATTCAGGAGAAGGCCCTGGTACACTCCCTTGCTGGCCAGTCCCCGTCCCACTCCCCACCCCCGACCAGTGGAGCTGATAACCTGACTTCAGTGTTTCTCAGAACTGCGTATTTCTTCAGGCTTCTACCGTACAGGAATG
The DNA here is from genome assembly GCA_963573935.1 of Arctocebus calabarensis. NCBI lineage: Eukaryota > Metazoa > Chordata > Mammalia > Primates > Lorisidae > Arctocebus > Arctocebus calabarensis. The sequence goes on from CAUYON010032504.1 coordinate 1,706, forward strand.
TGTCTGCACGTTTTAATTTCTATATAAATGGCCACACCCTACTGCGTCTTCTCTTGCAACTTACCTTCTTGGCTCTCTATGGGATTCAAGCATGTCGGGGGGCCACACGTTTTTGCTGCCGTCCCCCCCCCCCCCCCACGTGCGATCCTACAGCATCCTCCGCAGCTCAAATACAAACTTTGGGGCAAATTTGGCACAAAATCTCAAGCTAAGACCTGGTGTTTTGTTTTTGTTTTTGTTTTGTTTTTGGTGTTTGGGGCAGCTATGGTCTGGGGGAGGGACCAGTAGGCCTGGACCGATGAGCCGGCTACCACAGTGCTTTTCCCAATAGTCCCATCATTATCTTAACCCAGACAGCGCCCTCTATGTGCCACTCCACGTACTTCATCCTCACACACCCATGGGGTAGATGTTATTTTCCCCATTATTCAAGTGAGAAAACCAGGCACAGGAAGTTAAGTTACCAGTTACCAGAGCCCAGACTTGCACCTGCTTTAACCATGCACAACACTATAGCCTCATGGTTCACCCCAAGTTTCATCATTTGTCCCCCTCCCATTGGCCAGGTGATGGCCACCTTGGGGTTGTGGTGTTTGGTGCCTCCAGCAGGCTGCAAGCTCTGAAGCCTGAGCACTCTGCTAGCTTGGTGGCCCGTGAGAGCCTCGGGCGTAGACAGTAACAGGACACAGATGGAGAGGAGCAGAGCCCTGCTTCCCAGCCCCGGGGCAGGCTGCCCTGAGCCCGGCCTCCCAGAGCAGCGCCCAGCAGTAAGGAGGCTGAGCCGGGGGCAGGATCCCAGGCCAGCCTTGCAAAGGGGCTGCTTAGATGTAACGGGTCTCACTCTGGTGTTCTGCAAAGTGGGTAAAAAGTGGGGAGGAAATCAAATTTTTGGACTAAATAGTTTCTAAGATCTCTTCCATCTCCCAAGTTATCTGACCCAAAAGCAGAAGTTGGCAAATCCTTTCTGGAAAAACCCAGAAAATGCATATTTAGACATTGAGCACCATCCAGTCTCTGTCACAACTACTCAGCTCTGCCGTGGGAGTGTGAAAACAGACATGGACGAAAGGGACGTGAGTGGCAGAGGCTGTGTGCCAATAAAACTCTACTGTGGACACTGCAATGTGATGTTCATATAATTTTCACTTGTCATGAGATATTATTTCTCTTTTGATATTTTCCCCCCAACCATTGAAGCCCGTGAGCCTTTCCTAGCTCACAGGCCACATGAAAATGGGCAGTGCGTCAGACTGGGCCCCTGGGCGGCAGTTTATCAACTCCTGCTCGAGGAGGAAATGCCTGCATTAGGCATCAGGAAGTCCTGAATTTGAATTACAGCTCTGCCATTTTTAGCTGTGCAGCCATGAGCCGAACCTCAGTTTTGCCATTTATTAGTTATGAGACCTCGGACACCTTTACTGTGTCTCATCCTTGCCATCTTTGAAATGGAGATGATAAAGTCCTTACTCCAGAGGGCTGTCGTGGAGACAGCCTCTCTGAATCCCATTTTCTCCTCTCTATAGTGGAGCTGCCCCCGGGTCCCCCCACCCCCCAGCACGGAGGCACTGAAGTGAGAAGATCAGAGAGTGAGTGCACCCATTAGCTCTTGGAGCAGCGGCAGTTCTCAGAGATCCTAACAGGTCCATGACTCCCTGCTCCCCCCAAAAGTCCTTCCAAGCTGAAAAGTCCAGGACACTGTCCCCTTTCTGTCCTTTATTCTGTGCCCAGCCCTGGCACACTTCTGCTCCGTGGAGCCAGCTTCTCTGATGGCCCTACTGCCCACTGTGCATGGCCCAGCAGCACTTGCTCGGCCAGCCGCCCTGGGATCCTGCACCCTCAGGGCTGCCCTGAGAGGGGTGTGAACCCTGGCCCAGGGCCTTCTGGCAGGGAGGAAGTCACACTGCTCACGTCAGACACCCAGACCTTGAAAAGCTATTCATTCAATGTCCCTTTCCATAGCTCTTTGTTCAGAAATAGTACTGACTGGGGGGGGGGGGGGTCCCAGATGCCAGATTGCTAGTTTGTGACAGGACTCTGGCTTCGGCAAGGACTGAGAGGCCCCTTGTGTCACCAACACAGGATACTATTTCTGCTCAATGGTAAAAGGGGAAGAGGTTTGGCAGTGGAAAGAAGGGCCAGAAGTTGGATATCCCAGAGCCATGAGCGTCTCATGCCCAGAGCCTGGGGATGAGCAGCCCTGAGCCTTACAGAAAAGATGGGGTACAAATTTCCTTTCTTGAGCCATGACGTTACTCCATTCTGGTCCCACTGGAAAAGGGAAGCAGCCAGAGCCCCTCTCTTTGGTGCTTTTCAAGGATACACTATGAATGTCTGGGCAAGACAGGGGAGGGACCTATGTGGCCAGGGGCACCTCAGGAAAATGTCCCCCAGCGATTCATCATCTGTATTAGTGTGCTAAGGCGACATCACAAATGGAGTGCCTTGGACCATAGAAATTTATTTACTCACAGTTCTGTAGGGTAGAAGTCTGAGATCAGGTGTTGACAGGCTTGGTTTCTCCTAAGGCCTGCGCTTGCAGAAGGCCACCCCCCTCTCACTGTGTCCTTACATGGCCTTTCCTCTGTGCACACACACCCTGCTGTCTCTGTGTACCCACATTTCCTCTTCTAAGAACACCAGTCACATTGGGTTAGGGCCCACTTCTAGGACCTTATTTTAATTTAAACAACTCTTTTAAAACCCTATCTCCAAATGTAGTCACATTCCGGGGCACTGAGAGTTAGGGTTTCAATGTATGAATCACAGGGGGCACAATTTGGCCGCTAACACCATCTCTCCACCTCCAAAGCCAAGCTTCTCTCAGCCTCCTCCAACCCACAAAGATGTGCCAGCACTGAGGGGGCCCTTGATCTCCAGTTCCATGGGGTCTTACAGGCAGAAAGGAGTGGATGATAGAGGAGGGGGTAAATGGTTTTGGTGGTGGAGAGAGGGTGGCTCAAGGAAAGTCTGGTGCTGGGGCGAACGGGAAGGGGTTGTATCCTCGAGGACCCAAACATTTGTGTCTGCGATTTGGGACACCTCCACGAGGCCACAAGCCCACTGCCTGGGACACTGCCTGTGAGTTGCACCTGTACTCTGATGAGCGACACCCTCAGCCCTGGCTCTGTGCTGGCAGAGCTGAGCAGTGACAGTGCCCTCAGCTTGGATCCAAAGACAGTCCCTCTGCACCCGTGGGAGATCAATGCGCCATCTCCTGGCTCCTACCCCCTCCCTCCTCACCTGTGCAGCAGTGTGGGCGGACGTGGAGGTGAGTGGAGGATGTGCTGGGGTGTGGGAGGTGAGGGCACCGCCTGCCCCTCCACTAGCCCCAGTGGAGCTGCCTCAAGCTATGCCCTCTCTCCTGTCACTGCCATGTGGGGACAACCTTCTCCAGCCTGTGTGTTCCCCCCCCCCCGCCCCCTCCTTTGCCGGCCCCTCGGTGCTCCTTCCCCCCCTCCCCCGCTGACACAGGGACGGTGTGGGGGGGCCGGCTGGGAGCTGCCTCACAGGCCGCCTCTGCCTTTGTGTGCACCTCCTGGTATGATTATTAAACGCAAATTACAAAAGATGTGACCTAACCGATCTTTATTTCTTCTTTCAACAAGTGTTGCCTGCAGGGCCCTGATTCCAAATTCCGTTTCAATTATCTCAGCCATTTTAGACACAAAGAGGCTGGTGTTTGTAATTACTGGCAAGGAAAGCAGGCAGCGAGGGGAGGTCTGGCTTTCCAGCCCGGACGTCTGCCTCTCCAGTCTGAACTTTCACTGCAGCCATTAAAGGCACTCAAAGACCAGGCGGTGCCACGTCACATTACCAGATGCCTGTAGGGACAAGGCAGTAGCATAAGCCCTGGTTCTGTGTGGGCTTCCCAGCAGCAGAATGACCTAGAGAAGCCCCTTGCCCGTGCCCGGCGCTCTCCCCACCCAGCCACTCTGCTTCTCCAGGAAGCTGCAGGAGAGAGACCAAGAGTAGGTGTGTGTGCTTCCCCACTTCTGAGCACTTGTTCTGGGGAGCAGGAGCCACGGATGTCCTCCCCCTTGTCCAGGGCGTGTGGGGGCCTGGCAGGTCAAGCCCACATAGTAGACAAGCAACCCAGTTGGTGATGTGTGTGGTCTTTCTCCGGTTGCCCTGGTCTCCCGGACAAAATCATAGACGTCGGCAGAATGGAGGTGGCATCTTCCCTCCCAGCGTGACCAGCTTGGTGCCAGCCACACGGGGCACAGGATGAAGAGCCCAGATGTGAGAGCCTCTCTTGCGTTTTACAATTACGAGACTAGCTGTGCCCTAGTCTTGGCTTGTGTTACTAGACAGATGACCTTGGGCAAGTTACGTGACCTTGCGAAGGCTTCATCAGGGTTGACATCTGTGAAACTAGAATGGTCATGGTGACTTCACCCCACAGGGTGGTTGAGAGGATTAAATACAATTTAATGTAAGGCCATAGCACAGTGCCTGGCACACGGCAAGTGCCAAAAAATGTTGTAGTTAGGGTCTAGTAAATGAAGACATCCCAGCTGCTCCAGCCAGAGTCACAGGTGTAAATGCTTCAGTGGCCCACTGTCCTCGCACCCTGCCGCCCCACTTACTCCTGGATGCCCAGGTTCCTGGGAAAGGCCGTGAGGCTGGCCACAGGCAAGGTCCGAGGCCACCTCGCCCCCACCAGGCTGGGCCAACAGGAGGGGCGATTTACAGCCGCGCTTGGTAAGGGCTGGGCGAGTCATTTGTCACGCCGAGCCGGGGCACCTTGTTCTACCTGTGTTGAGTGTGTTTTATTGGTGTTGAGCGGAGTGAGGCCAGAGCAGAGTCGGGGATAGGAAACCCACTGAAGTGAAAAATGAGGAAAGCCAGATGGGATTAGAAGAGTGAGAGGGGAGAGACGGCAGGGAAGGAGGTGAAGGGGCGGATTGTAAAAGACAAGACGAATGTGTGCAGCGGCCCTGGGGTTACCAGAGAGAGGGGCTCAGGCCGCAGAGGGTGCACCTGCAAACAGCGGGGATGACTGAGCTCGGGGACACACCGGAGGAGCCCCCGTGCCTGCAGGTGACCCGGTCAAAACAGAAAGCGTTTCAAGAAGCAAGGCAAACACATCCAAGCCCTCCCCAACTTTCCCCTCGGCGTGCTCTCCCAGCCTCCTCCGGAACAAGGAGGACAGCCCCATCTGCTAGGATTTCCTACCTTTCCCTCCTCGTCCCTCAGCACAGAAGTTTCCAGTCTAAACTCACGAAAAGAGACTCTGCAGGAGGCAGATTTAGAGATCTCCCTGTTAGGAACAAGAGAAGAAAGAGAGAGGAGGTGAAGTTGAGGAAGAGAGAGAGGCAGACAGAGAGATAGACTCTCAGCTTTGTGCCTGCAACAAGCCACTAAAGGTGCATTTTTAATTAAATTTATACAAAATGTGTCAGTTTTATCTCTAGGTTTCAAACCTGACTCTGTTCTATCAAAGGGAAGTATTGATCTCCATTGCCCCGGAGCTACCTGACTGAATTAAACAGAATAAATAGGAGGGGAGGCCTGAGAGGGCTCAGAAACCACTGCACAGAGGCAAAATCTAATGGCTCCACAGTCATTTGCTGCAATTAAAAAACAAAACCATTTAGAGGGCCTGTTAACACCTTGAAGTCAGAAAACTCCGGCTTCAAAAAAAAAAAAAAGGCTCTAAACAGCTCCCAGGCACAACATTTTAATTGCTAGAAATCCTTCCATCTTTGCGGGCACTTGGGTGGGGATTCATTTTCCTGCAGCACCTGGGCAGGCATACACAGCTCCTGCCCTGTGGACCCCCGCCCCGAGGCAGCCCCTAGCTCTTCGGCCCTTTGTATCCAGAGCCTGGCCGGGGTGGCACCCCTCACTGCAGACGCACGTTCAAGCCTAATGGGCAAGTTACTGGGCTTCTGCCTACCTCAATTTCCCCATCCATAAAAGGGGGACAATAATACACACTTCGTAGGGTTGTTGCAACCATGAAGTTATCTGTTAAAGGGCCTTGTGCACCACCTGGAATGGAGGAAAAATGTGCAGTAAATGGCAGCTTGACAACTAAACATCCAGCCCCAGACGACATCTGGGTCTCCTTTCCTGAAGGTGGCTGACCTCATGCAGATGCTGGCCATGGCACCCCCCTGGGTCTCAGCAACAACCTCTTTGAGGATTTACCATCATGTTTTCCTATCTGTGGCAGTTCCCCTGTGAGACTCTGAATTATGGCTTTGGGCCTCATGTCTCCCCATTTTGTCTCTTAATGGTATTAGAAATAGGCATGCCAATCACTAAGGGACCGTGTGGAGTGATGGACAGGCAGCCTGGGGGCGGTCCGTTCTGTCTGGTTCTCTTGCTATTGCCTGGACCTCAGCCAAGGCGGGTGGCCTGTACAGGTGCACAGAGTCCACACTTAGAAGGGCTGTGTGCTTGGTTAACGCTCTGCTGACCTTGACTTGAAATTCTTCATCATTTTTGAATAAGAGGACTTGCTTTTTCACTTTTCATTGCCCCAGCAAATCACACAACTTGTGTCAGCCTCAGTGCACCCCGGCCCCTCCTGTGCCCCCTTGATACATCTCTCTGTCAAGCACCACCATGTTCTCAGTTTCTCAAAACCACGGAGGCATTTTTACTTTCTCTCTCTCACTTCCCCTACCATTGGGGTGTAAGACGCTGCTGTCTCTCTGGGCTAGTTGTCAACTCCTCAGCACCGCCCAGCTCAGTTCCCTAGGAATGCAATCACCTTCCCCTGCTGAAGTCTCCCCCTCATCAATCCATTCCAAGGATGGCCCACTTGAACCCAGCCAGTGTCCCTTACTAGGCTAAGGCCAGCCCACTAACGCAGGGCCACTGGAAGTGTGGTTCTCACACCAGCAGCAGAACCAAGATCGCTGAGGCCCAGAAACCTGCATTTTAATGGGCCCTCCTCCCAGGAATTCCTGAAGCTTTGCTTTTTAGTGGGTCCTGGCTATCAGCCACCCCTGGATCCGCAGCCCCCGGGACTCGATGTGGCCCTCCCAGGACTCCTCCCCCACCCCCACAGTTGTGCCCCTCTGGGAAGGTGCTCAGCCAAGCCTCTGCCTATCAGGAGGGCTGATCATTCCCACCTCCACGTGGGCAGCAGTGGACTGACCAGCACTGCCTAATTAAACGGGGAAAAGATCAGGTCACTGCCAGATAAGCAGGCAGGATTAAAACAGAAAGAATGGACAAGGGGGAGCTGTCAGCACCCTGGCCTGTCTAGAGTGATTATTAATAATGATAAGCAAGAGAGTGGGAATAATAAAGAAATAATGAACTGGTTTTGAAAGTGACAGGCGATGGGATCCGATAGAAGGCTGAGCCCCGGGGTGCCTGCTGCACTGGGGAGCGGGAAGGGGCAGCATGGGAGAGGCCAGAGGAGCAGGGCCGGTTTGTGGTGGAGGCTCTGGCTGGGCAGGGAAAAGGGCCCCTCTTCTTTCAGGGAGGCCAATTCGTCCAGGGGTCAATTAGCCTCCATTCTCCCGAAGACTACGGGCCTCACAGTCCTCATGTGCATCAAATTCACTTAGTGTAAAGTGCAGATTCCCAGGTCTCACCCCAGAGATTCTGATTTCCCACATCTAGATTCTGATTCTGATTCTCCCCTGGTGGAGGCCAGGTATCTATATTTCGAGCTGCCCTTAGCAGAGCTCATGCAGGTGGTTTGTGAGCTGCGCTCTGTATCCGACCTGGAGCAGGAGCACATTTTCTGTCTGGACAGCTCAGCAAGCACATGTGGCAGCCGCTGCCCAAGGGCAGAGAGTAGGGAGGTGGGGAGAGTTGAACCTGTGCCTCCCAGACAAGCTATACAAAGCAGGGCAGAGACGCCGCCTGCATACACGGAAGAAGTGTGCACCAGATTGGCCTTGCTTGTCAAGCCCTGCTCACCTGGCATTGGCACTGTGGTCACAAACTCAAAATGTCCATCGAAGTCAGAGGGGGAGGTCAGGCAGCCCCTCCGATCAGTGTCATGAGGGAAGGAGGCTCAGCATTGTCAGATCTTCCAAAGAAGCAGAGGTCTGTTTATTTTCTCTGTGAGCCAGCGGCTTGAAACCTCTACCTTAGACAAAGGTTCTCAAATGAGGTAGGAGGTGTGGGAAGGTGCTTGTCTAAAATGCACATTCTCAGGTCTTCCCTGCTCCAGACTCTAATCTGGTAGGTCAGGGGGGCCAGGAACCTGTATGTTTAATAAGCTTTGCAGGTGCATTTGACGCCAGTGGCCCAAGATCAGCCGGCACTTTGGAGAAACTGTCTTGCAGGGTGGTCATTTTCCTTCTAGACTCCAGGACCGTGATTTTCAACTGGCATGCTGAGGCACACTGGTGTACTGTAAAAATTTTTAAAGATCATTAATTAAATTACTTTTAAAAGAAGTTCAAAGCATGGTAAGTACATACTTTTTTCCCACTCTTTTTGGTTTTTTTGGTCAACATAATTTAAGTGCGCCGCAGAAGTTCAGCTGTAAATTCAAGTGTGCTGTGAGATAAAAAAAGGTTGAGAAACATTGCTCTAGGAAAACACCTCAAACAGCCCACTGAAAGGAGGTCAGAATAAAATTCCGATGTCCTTGGTTCAGGGCAGGACCCCCCATCCCAGTGTTCCCATTATGCTTAGTCTATGGACAAAGCTCCCAAGGGCCAGGGACATTGGCATTGGCCATGGACATCTACTATCCCTTACTGAAGGAGAACCTGGTGGAGGGAAAAAAACTTGCTGCACTCCGAGGTAGGAGGAGGAGTTAACGGAATAGGGCCTGATACACTAACCGGAAATGCATACTTCGTACCTCATCCGGTGCTTCGCCAAGATAGGAAGGCCTGGGTTTAAGCCTCAGTTTCTTGTCTCTCTAAAATGGGCATGATTACACTTCACACCTGACAAGCCAGAGTGAGATAGTGTGCAGAAAACACTCATATGTGTCCTGGTAAGAGCTTCATAAACATTAGTTATTTTTGTCGGAGGAGGGTTTGCACGAAAAGGACACACAGCTCACAGGGGTACCCTTAAAAAGAGTGAGGGAGAGAGGTGCTGATGGGGAGCGTTCTGCTAGATATGCTGTTACAGGGAAAAGGCAAGAGGTGGGACGGACTTGCACAAAGGCCTGATTCCATAAATAAAGCCAACCTCCAGGCCTCTGGCTACTCATGTGCATGTCAGTGTCCTGAACTGGACGGAGGGACACCCTGGTCACCCCTGGGGAGGACTGTGGAATGGTGGGGGGAGGGCACAGTGAAAAGGGATATTTAGACAGATATTTAGATGATTCCCTCCATCACCCTGGGTAGAGTGCTGTGCCATGCCATCATTGTAGCTCACAGCAACCTCAAACTCTTGGGCTCAAGAGATCTTCCTGCCTCAGCCTCCTTAGTAGCTGGGACTATAGGCACCCACCATGACCCCCAGCTAATTTTTCTATTTTTAGTAAAGACAGGGTGTTACTCTTGCTCAGGTTAGTCTCAATTAGGCCTCCTAGACTGTTAGGATTACAGGTGTGAGCCACCACGCCCAGCCCTTTTTCACTCTATTTAGATATATAGTTTAATGTAGTCAATATGTATTACTTGAGTAAGTAAAGATAGTACTTTAAAAATAGGATTATGTGACCTTTTAAAGAAGCAAACTTCTTTTAAAAATCTGACATCAAAAATTCGTATATCCTTACTTATCCCGGAGTCAAAAATAATTTCACAATGCAAAAGCTGGCATGTCCTGTCCACTGTCTCTGGGGACGTGCTTTCTACACAGCCCTGGGTCCTCCAGGTTCCTTGTGTCCTTGTTTGCCCTGAGCTCAACAAACCTGTGCTTCCGCGAGAGTGTCAAAAACGACTCCCAAATGTCTGTATTTTACTCCAAATTGGACCATCTGCTCTCCCCAATAGTCAAATCTGCTTGATTTTCCTTTCCAAATGTAACTGTGGAAAGTTAAAATGAAGATGAAATGTAAAAGCTAGCTCTGAGTTTGCGCAGTCCTCCTGGTCAGAGGTCGGGGCTGGGGGTACTGCCTGTGGGACACTGAAGGCCCCTCTGTCTCCTGAGCTAGTTCTCAGGAACAGCTGGGAGTGGAGACAAAACACAAAAGACCTGGGGGGCAGACAGGAAGCTCCTGCTCACCTCCTGGCATGGTGAAGGTGATAGGGAGAAATCTTTCTAAAGTCTGCTTCATTGATTCATTGGGGTATAATTTATGTTACACTCCCCTTCTAAAGGGCTATCACCCATCTAAAGCGTACAGTTTGTTTAGCTTTACAACACAACAAATGGACATGTACTCACCACTACACTCAAGATGTGGAAGATTTCCGCCACCCCAACATTCCCCTCCTGTTCCTTTGACGTCCATCCCTGCCCCCCTCTCCCCTGCTCCCAGTTGGTTGGTTGGTTTCTGTGCTCTCAAGAGAGAAACCTTTTTTTCCTCTTTCCTCAGCTTCTACTGAGTACTGTCTCCTCTGTCGGCATAGCCTCTATCTACACTCAGGAGGCCACGTTCCCTTCAAATTTTGTTTTATTGCTCTGTCCTTAAAGCCACAAGAGTACCTCGAGGGAATTGTGTATTGGGAACAGTGGAGGACTGTCCTGTCTTCTGAAAGGGCCCGTGTGACGTCATTTTGTTAACGGACTCCATTTTACAGGTTGTTGTGTAATTTCCGGTGTAATTGTTAGTTTTGTAACTTTGGGCTCCTGGCACCAGTTCCCCTGACCACCCTCACCGGTTGGTCAGTACTGGCCCCTTCCTGCTTATCGACCACCCACCCGTTCCTGGCACCACCGAGGTATCCAATCAGCAAGTGAAGAGACACCTGGACTCATCCTTGTTCCACCCTTCCCTTATGCCACTCCCCTTATCGTATTCCCCCCTCCCAACTTCCTTTCGGTACACTATAAAAATACCTCAGCCCCACCCCTTGGGGCCATTCAGATCGAGCCACCATTTAGGCAGGGCTGAAAGGTCCAAGCTTAAGCTTGTGATAAATTTCACCCTTTGTTTTTGCATGGGTGCGCCTGGTGTGAGTTTCTTCTGGGGGGGACCCCCGAAATCGGGCACAACACTTCCAGCCTGGCCCTTCACAAAACCCACAGAAGCCTTCCCTTTGCCATCAGAGAACATGCCCCCTGTCCTGTTGCATCAGAGAGGTGGCCTTGCTGTCTGGCCCCTGAACTGGAGAGGTCTGAGGTACAGCTGCCTGAACGGCACCTCTCCTCCTGCACCCAGAGGTGACTCCCCAGCTCCCGAGGGGCAACATGTATGACTGGGGAGGGCACCTTCTTATCTCCTGGCAGGCCTGGTATATCACGACATCCCCTGTTCTCTACTTATAAAGCCACCCCCAGACGACCCCCATGCCCTGCCTTACCAAGGGAAGGTGAAGCTCTTTTCTCCTCCTGCTGGGAGGAGACTAAAGAGACTAAATGACAAATGCCTGTCGTGGGCATTTCCGTTCCTCCTTTTTGGGCCTCGTCAGTTACATGAGATTCCAACTTGGCACACACATGCAGGAGAGACAATGCCACCTGGGGCCAACCTCCCATTCTCCCTCTCTGAATCCGCAGCCTAAGTCACGCCCACACCCCACCCAAGCCACTGAAGCTCTTGAGGCTCATGGCTTTGGGAATGAGGCTGCTCCCCACGCCCCTAGCAGCTGTGTCCTCTCAGCCTTCCCAGGAATCTTCGGCCACCTCTTCTAGCTGAGCTGCTGTAGGCCCAATGTTTGCATCCTCTGGAAAGCAGACACCAAAATGGAGCTGGATGTGCAAGAGATTTACTGAGAGTAATGCCCAGGAAGATGAAAAGGGAGGAAGCAGGAGCAGCAGGAAAGCCTTCAGGTGATGATGAAGGTCTGACAGCTGGGAAAGGGAGGGGGCAGAAAGGTGGACGGGGTCGCCAGAGGCTCCGGCTGCAGCCCAGCTCTGAGAAAGTCTCAGCCAGCCCAGCAGAGACTACGGTACAAAGATGGCCACAGAAGAGGCCTGTGCTAGCAGGAGATTGCCAGCCCTTGTACCACTGCTTGTTTGGTAGCTGACAGGTGCCACCTGGGAAGCACACAGCCTTGGTCTGGACGCTGAAGGCATCACTGCCGGAGGCCGTCTACTAACTGCATGCCTTGTATTGAAGGGCGGCATCTGAATGGCGGTATACTGCAGGGCTGTCCTCCTCCTGAGCCCAGCAAGGAGACACTGCTGGCAATGGATGGCCCTCCAGGCCTCTTTACTCCTCAGTTGCCTGACTGCAGCACTGGCAGCTGCTGTAGGAGGAAGAGGCAAACCTCCACCTTCTCTGTGATTGCGGAGCTGGAGACTCTTCCTGAGCACATGCCATCAGCTCCAGGTCAGCACAGGGCAAACAGCTAAGGGTGCTGTTACTGGCCTTGGAAATATCCCAGGACTCTGCTTAAACTCGTGTCAGATCTATGCTGGACAGGGTTGGGCTTCCTGATCTGAGCAGGTAAACTGGACCTTCTCCAGAGTGCACCTGATTTCAGGTTAGATATCAGGCAAGGGTCCCAGTTACCGACAAAGGACCTTGGCCTGCAAGTCAGGACTCGAGTTCCAGGCTCAGACAAATGGCCTTGGATGGGTGTCCTTGGGGAAGAGAATCCCCACTGCCAGAATGAGGAGGGTGGGCAGGGGTCTCAAAGCTAAATGCCTTCAGTGGCCAGGCAGGAAGGTATACAGGGAAGGGGTGGGGGCTACAGACTTGCCACTCTTAAAGGAGCTGCTGTGTCTCAGCTTAACTTGATCCTGCCATAGGGAGGGCAGTCCCAGAGTGGACAGATCTCCTAATTAATAAAAGAAGCTGGACATCTAAATTTTAATATGAAACCTTTCAGTTATTTTATTTTATTTTGAGACAGAGTTTCACTTTGTCACCCTGGGTAGATAGTGCTGTGGCATCACAGCTCACAGCAACCTCCAACTCCTGGGCTTAAGCAATTCTCTGGCCTCAGCCTCCCAAGTAGCTGGGACTACAGGAGCCTGCCACAATGCCCGGCTATTTTTTGTTGCAGCTGCCATTGTTGTTTTAGCTGGCCGAGGCCAGGTCTGAACCTGCCACCCTCGGTATATGGGGCCGGTGCCCAACCCACTAAGCCCCCAAGGTGCCGCCCAACCTTTTAGTTTTAAATATTGCTGATTAACTAAGCAAATAAAAAATAGCATGTAAGCCAAAACTAACATATCCTATAGGTCAATATCAGCCTGAAGGCCTCCAGCTTGTGACCAAGAGGTAGATGCCCACTCGGGTCTCGTCCGTGCCTAATGCCTGACTTGTGATCAGGTACAAGTGGTCGCTGCCTGCTCAAAGTGACCAGAACTGATCGTCACTGGGTGCTTCTTTTGTCTGGGACAACTTGACAGGTGTTATTAGCTCTCTTAATAATCCCAATAGCCTGTAAGACAGGAATTCTTTTCATCCTCACTCTACAGATGAGAAAATTGAGGCTCTAGGATAGGGATTTTCAACCGGTGTGCCATAACATTTTTTAAAGATTAATTAAATTATTTCTGAAAGTTCAAAGCACGGTAAGTATATTCTTTTTTATTTTTACTCTTTTTTTTGATCAACATAGTTTAAGTGTGCCACGGAAGTTTAACCATCGGTTCAAGTGAGCCATGAGATTTTTTAAAAGGCTGGAAAACACTGTAGTAGGTAGGAAGTGGGGGATCACGCCCAAGGCCAGACAGCTGTGACATGGAAGAGCAGAGACGTGAACCTGGCCTCACCCCGGGTCGCAGCCAGTGAACCTTCTTTGCTTCTTCTGCACTGACTACCAACTCCCCAGAGACACTTTGGCACCAACCAGCCCAAGCCTCCAGGGGATTCTGGAACTGGCTCTTCAGAGGAAGCCCCAAGCTTCCTGTGCACTTTCCCCCAGGGCTGTGGCTCCTCCCGCTGCTGCCCCTTGTGCTTCACCTCTAGCCTCTGGCAGGACGTGCGGCTGCAGGGCTGAATCTACCGCTGCTGAGATCTGGGAGAGATGAGTTCTGCAGGACTCTTTCTGTTCCTCTCGCAGCCCCTTCACAGCCGGGTGCTTTCTGTGGGGAGCCCACAGAGGGGCTCCTCGCCCTCCTCCCCGAGGCGGCCCCGTTGGCTGCAGCTGCAGCAGGTGTGCTGGCGGGCTGGCCGGCCAGCATTCTGTGGGAGCCAAGCGCCCTGCAGCCCGGGAATTCTGGGCTAATGCTCAGTCCTGGCACAGTCCCCTCTCTCGCCGACCCCTTCAGTCCAGGTCACCACGACAGATGCTGGGAACATATGCCGTGAATTAATTCACTCCGGCTCAGCCACAAAGGAACAGCCTCTTCCTCTTTCTGCTCCCACCGCCCTTGCTTTCTGATTTCTACCTCACCAAAGAAAAACTGGATTTCTCCCCTGCCTTGCACCTAGCACCCCCTCCATCAGGCTTTCTCTTCATTATCCTGAGCTCACTGGCAAAGGCATTTGGCTCCCAGAGTTTCCCTCACCCCCCACAATCCCAAGTAGGATCAAAGGGCTGAGAAGGAGCCCAGATGTCCACTTTTCCAGCTTTTGTCTCCAGATAGATTATGTCCCAGTTTTCCTGGAACTGGTGAGTTCTCATTTCCTTTTCTTTTCTTTTTTTTTTTTTGAGGTTCTTTTTGTTTGTTTGTTTTTTTAAGACAGAGCCTCAAGCTGTCACCCTGGATAGAGTGCAGTGGCATCACAGCTTATAGCAACCTCCAATTCCTGGGCTCAAGCAAGTCTCCTGCCTCCACCTCCCAAGTAGCTGGGACTACAGGTGCCTGTCACAATGCCCGGCCATTTTTTGGTTGCAGCTGTCATTGTTGTTTTGCAGGCCCAGGCTGGATTCGAACCTGCCAGCTCAGTGTACTTGGCTGGCGCCTTAGCCTGTTGAGCCACAGGCGCTGAGCCCTCATTTCCTTTGCTTAAGGGGAGTTTGCCTCTGCCTTTTAGGGGCCAGAATCTCCCCCATTCTACCAGTCTTTCTCTACATCTAACTGAAATCACTCTTGCCACAATGAATTTTTCAGAGAGAAATAGCAGCTCAACTTAGGGCGCATGCAAGTATTGTTATTTCTCATCTTCATTCTTTCCTCTAAGGAGGGGTTGGCAAACTTTTTCTGTAAAAGGGCCCATAGCAAATATTTTAGGCCTTGTAGGCTGGATGATCTCTGTTGCAATTAAGTTCTGCCCGTGGCAGCACTTAGCAGCCAGAGGTAAATGGGCTTTTGTAAACAAATGAGCAAGTACACAAATAAGCATGGCTATGTTTCAGCAAAACTTACAAAAATAATGGTGGCCTGGATTTGGCAGATAAGAGGTAGTTTACCAGCCTCTGGTCTAAGCAAACCAACCCTACCTCTGTTATTTTACCGTGGGCGGAAGCTGCCTCTCTCTTGTCATCTGCACTTGGCCGCAGACCAGGTGGGCTCCTCCACTCACGCAGAAAGGCCCCGGCTATTCCTCTACTAGCTTCTGAGCTTCTGGAGGTCAGGACCATGCCTTATTTGACTTTGAACTCCTGGACTACGAATGGAGCTTGATAAACATGCAAATAAAACCCAGTTTTATACTGGAAGAGCTTAAAGCTAGTGACAAAAACACACAAATGAGCTCTAGGTTCTCAAAACAGAGGTTAACTAAATGATAGGGAGGGAGGGAGGAATCAGGAGAACATGGCTCCTACAGACTCACTGTCCACCTTGGAAAAAAGGCGCCTGTGGTTCAAAGGAGTAGGGCGTCGGTCCCATATGCCAGAGGTGGCAGGTTCAAACCCAGCCCCAGCCCAAAACAGCAAAAAAAAAAAAAAAAAATTAAGTACTTAATTAATCCCGATACCCTAAAGCACTAAAAACAAACAAACAAATAAATAAAACCAATGCCCTGGAAAAGTTTAGCAGTTTTCTTAAAAGTATAACGTAAACTAGAGTATGATTTCGTTCCTAGGAATCTACCTCAGAGAAATGAGGTAGATTTGTCTATGGAAAGACACACATGAATGTCCATAGCAGCATTATTCATATAGCCAAGAAATGGAAACAGCCCCAGTGCCCACCAACTGGTGAACAGTTAAACAACTGTGGTGCATATCCAGTCAATGGGATACCACCCCACCGTAACAAGAACTGCTGGTGTCGTAGCATGGATGAACCCCGACAATATGCAAGTGAAAGCATCTGGGCTCAAAAGACTACATATTATATGAGTCCATTTATGGGAAATGTCCAGAAACAGCAAATTTAGAGAGACAGAAAGCAGATCAGCAGTTGCCTAGGGCTGAGATGGGAACAGGGATTAACTGCAAATGGACACCAGGGAACGTTGTTGGATGACAAAAATGTTCTGTAATAGAAGTATGGTGATGGTTGCACAACCCGACCACTAAAATTGCTGGCTCGTACACTTTCAATTTCATAATGCACAGCTTATCTCTCAGGAAAGCCATGACAAATAACAAATCCTGGTGCCACACTACCCTTCTACCTGTGGCTGAGAGGTGATGTCTGAGGGGAGATGAGGGTGGTACCCCTTAACAAACTGCAGGTGCTGTTCCAAGTGTCTGCTGTGACTTTTCCTGTGTTCACCTTTCCACCTCATCCAGCTCTCAGATCTAACAATAGCAGCTGACTGTTCCTGGCCACTACAATCCTAACAAGATAGTACTAATATCATCTAATTTTCTAGATGAGAAAGGGGAATAACTCACTTGAGGGCCCACAGCTGCCGAGTGGCAGAGCCAGGACTGGAAACCCATTGCGCCTGGTTCTCAAACCTGTGCTCTTTGGCCTTAAGGAGAAAAGCAGGGTGCCGCTGGGACAAGCAGAGTAGCTCAGCTTGAGCTTCCCTATCTTGCTGCAGCAAACAGTATCTTGAGGGCAGGTCGCCAACCTCAGTGTGCCCAGAAGACCCTCTAACCACTAAGCAGAACGGTCTTGATTTATATAAGTAGCACACTCTAGTCAAGTAACGCCGAACAGGTGGTGGCATCGGTGGCACTGGTTTTCATCTGGAGCACGTAATGTAGTTACAGAAGCCTGTCCGGCGTGTCCTGGGGTTTAAGCAAAGATGAGCCCACAGTCCGGGGCAGAGAAGACTTCCATAGGCCACAGGCCTGTCCAGATGAGTTTCTTGCTGGAGCATTTCGCTGGGAGCTGCTAGTTTCCAGGGAGCATTCCACGCAGGGGCCTGTGATGCCACCCTGCCTGCCCAAAGCACTCCCTGCTGGGAGCAGCTGGCAGCAGCTGCCTGACCTTTGGTCGGTGGCAGACAGATCTCATTGCTCTCCTCTCCCTCAATGTAGCACTATTGTCTCTTCTTCCAGGCCAAGGCACGAAGAGGCAGTGCAGGAGTTTGAGGGAAATTTTCCAAAGGCTGGCTCATCACAGGAGGGAGGGACCCGCATGCCCAGAGGCTTTTCTGGGAGAAGCCGGGCCTTGGGGACGAGGCAGAGCCTCTCCTGCCCTCTGTGCCTCCTGCCCCCAGGGACGCTGACCGCCTGCTGCTCCTGCAACCGGTCACGTGCCCGGCCCCTTCCAAGTGCTGTTCTAGCCCTGAGAACTGTTCCCTGGACACCAGTCTTGCTCCTTTCTTCACTTTCTCCAGGTCTTTCTTCAAATGTCACACTCTCAGGGAGCGGCCCCTAACCACCCTATTTAAAATTGCAGCCCCCCCATCCCAGCACTCCCTTCCTTGTGCCTGCTTTATTTTTCCTCATAGCATTTATTACCACCTGAAATATCATCCCCCCCTTCAAAAGGTAAGTTCTACCAGGGAAGGGAGTTTTGCCAAGACCAGAGCCTGGTGGGTGGCCCGTGGCAATCAATCATATTATGAAGGAACGGACGCCCCAAGAGAGCCCACCCTATGGACAGCATCTCTGCAGTACCACCCAGCACCACAGACACCAGGAGACGAGGTGACTCTACCCCAGCCCGCACAGAGGTGACGTGAGCTAATCTGGGAGCGACATAAGGAACCATTCAGCCAGCCAGTGCAGGCAGCGGCACCAAGACTCCCCCACGCCTCTGCAGAAAACCGTAGTGCTGGTGCCTGTGAATGCTGCTGACTCTGCCGCGGCCTCTTGGGCCATCTTCTTGCGAGGCTCTCTGAAGCCTGGGTATATGACACCACTGGTTGTAACGTAAGGAAGGTACGTGAGAAGTCAGATAAACCCCAGGAGGGTGTAGACACTGGAACCACATGTCATTCCGCAGGCACTCTGAAGATGAGACATTCAAATGCTAACTAAAAGGAGGAAGCCCAGTGCTGGCATGGCCAGGGCACAGGACAGATGAAAGGAGACTTGGTCACACCTGGCTCGTTCAACTTAAAGCTATTCCTTACCCAGGTCCACGGGCTTCATCCCTACCTCCCTGGGGCCAGGACTCTTAAGCTCAGCCATGGTGACCGGCTTCCTAGTGCAGGCCTGATTGATTGAAGCTCTCTGCTCCGTAGCCACTCCAAGGGCAAAAATGGGGGTTGTGGGATGGTGGCAGTGAACTTCTTTCTCCCAGTGAAGTTCTAATTCTGCCTGCTCTAAGCCAGATTACTTTCCCCAGCTGAAGGCAACAGAGGAGAAACAAAAACACAGGTGTTAAAAGCATAGTGGAGTAAGACAACTTGGTTTGCAATCTCAGCTTTGCCACTCCGAGGCTTAATAATCTTGGCCAATCTCTTAACCTGAGCCCCAGTTTCCTGATCTGTGAAATGGGATAACCACAGCATCTGCTTCCCTGGGAGGCTATGAGGATTAAGCTCCTGGATTCCTACGTGCGGAGCCCAGCACCTGGAGTGCAGTGAGAGCTCAACAGACGTCAGGTCTTGTTACTGCTGTTGTTGGAAAATAAAGGGAGGATGGAAGTGGGTCCCCCGCCACTTGCTCAGGCCATCTGAAGACCTCCGAGGTCATCAGAGTCCTGAGGCAATTGAATTTGCCAGTAATTGAGGGACTAGATAGGCAGCCTTTTTCCTTGGGTTTAAGAATGATTTTTCTCAAGCAAAACCAGCCTGGATGGAAACTTTTCAGTGGCCAAGGGAATTATTCCGGAGAGGGGCTGTCCAGGCTATAAGTGTGACTCTGGGAAAGAAGGAAACAGGACCCGAAAGCCACTAAATCCCCAAGTTTATAATTAACAGACAAGCACTCGCTCTGCCTGCTCTGGAGCCGCGCAGCTTGCCAGGGAAGGGCATGGTAGTCACACAAAAATAACCCCCCAGTGGGTTTTTGATGTGTTGAGCCTCTTTGTTTTTCTGAATTTTAATGAAGGGCTTTCTAGGCAGGATAACAGAAGCACTGGTCTCCCTGTGGCCGAGGAGTGGGCCCTCGCTGCTGCCGGCCTGCATGGGTCTGACACAAAGCAGCATCTGGGGAGGCAGGCAGGGAGAGGTCTCAGTCCTCAGATGTGTCTTGGGGAGAAAGAGCAAAACAAAAACAAAAGAAGTCTCTGTTTAGGAAAAAGGCTGGGCTCTGCTCCCAACCTCAGCATGAAGGAAAGAGGTGCGAATGATACTGAAGGGGGTGGTCTCAAAGTACAGGGAGAGGGAGGCCGAGGCTCCCTAGGAGTTTCTGTGGCATTCTCAGGGCCGCTAGGCTGGCCCTGGCCCTTAAGAACCAGAAACAAGGCTCCAGGAATGTTTCTGCTGGCAGCTTTTGGAGCCCACGGCCTGGGCTGCAGGGAGAGGAAGAAAGGGAGTGCTGTCCCAACTGCCACCAGAGCCCTGGTGAGTGCAGAGGGGATGGCCTTATTCTGCATCCTGCTCCCTCAGTGACAGCTGCCTCGAAGCATCACTTGAGGTAGGTGGCAGTGCCGTTTCACACCAGGCTCTGTCCCACAACCTCAGTGGGGACGCTGTGTGAGACCTCCCAGGAAGCGAGCAGCTTCCAGTGCGAGCACCAGTTCCTCCTTCCGAATCTAACTGTCCCTCATGCTCTTCAGCAATGTGGACTGTTCAGAGATCTCATCAGATTGTTTAAAAGTTGCCCTCCATTTGTGCTGAATCTTTTCAAGAAGGGCTGGAAATAAATGGAAGAGATGGCCATGAATAAAGCAATTTATTTCCATCGAATGATCCAATGTGGTCTGTAATATTTTACTATAAAATGCTCCCTATAAAAACCCTAAGCTGCTTGCAAGTGTCTTTCGTTTTAGGCTTGTTGCAGAGTGGAGGTTCCAGATCAGGTGCTGCTGGGCCGCCCAGTAGGGTCCTTGTTCTCTGTCTGCAGCAGGTCCCACTCGGCCAGGAGCTCCGAGGACACCTCCGTGTACAGGTGGTCCCAGTCCCAGCTGACGTCATCCTGCCAAATGGGATATGGCTAGGTAAGACAAAAGCCTTTCCCCTTGATGGCAGCTAACTTCTCCCACCTATCCAGCCAGCCTGGCAGCCAGCTAGTGACAGGAATGACAAGCTGCTACTGTACCTCTCGAACTTCGGGCTCTGGGGCAAGGACTTTAGTGAGGAGCTTCAGGTCAATCTCGCCATCCTGTGAATGCAAAAAGATGGGCACCTCAAGGGCTTTCTGCAGCTATCTCTTGCAAGGTGAGGAGGAATAGCATATATGTGTTACAACTTCCCAAGATAAGGTCTGCAGAAACGCCTTAATACGAGAGCAGAAACATGAGTGCAGCACATGGCACGGAGGAGGTCCCTCCATGCCAGGCACGCTGCAGGGGAAGGGCCACCACTGACAGCAGCACATTTGCAGGGACCCAGGGCCTTGGGTGCTGAGTAGAAGCCTGACAACGGGAAACACTGGAATATACTGGGTCCAGAGATGCTGAGAGATGCCTGGGATAATCCCTCCAGCAGAGGTTTTGCTGCAGCCTTGGACCCATGGAGGAGCCACCGAATGGCTTTGGGGGAGCTGAGCAATCTTTCCAGATGCTGCCTGGAGCCTGTGGCTCTGTGCAGGAGCTGTCCACTCACCAGTGTCTGGAAGGCTGAGTACTTCATGAGGTCATTGTCCAGGTCACGGTAGGTCATCACGCGGTTTACCTGGATGCTGCAGGAAGGGAGACTGTGAGACCCACAGTCAGACCCAGTTCCAGGAGTGCTGCTGGGCCACCCTCCCCGGAGCCCTGCGTGCAGCTGGGGATGACCAAGATGGGAACAAAATGTCCTAACAAATCGGGACCCCTGGGACGGAGCCCATCACTAGAAAGATTTGCATCTACACTGAGGGGCAGCAAAGGTTCACTGTGGATGTTATTTGGAATATATTAATTCATATATTCTTTGCCTCTCTACTAAATTCATACCTAATTTAATCTACCTGGGAGGGGCTGCCACCTGCAAAACAAAGTCTTCTTCCTGTACTTCTTCCAGATCCGGAATAATAGGAATATCTGCAATGAGAAGTGGAGGCAAACTGTTCACAGCACAAATAGGGATCTCATGGCTTGTACTCACCTTCAACACGCCAGCCATGGGGCTGGGAACCATGGCAGAACGGACAGTCTGACACCCTGGCTGGCCTCCAGGGCTCCCAGTCTAGGGCCATGGGCTAATTTGGGTGCACATTAGTATCAGAGGTGGAGTTTTAACAATTTCTGAATCCAAGGCCTTACCCCAGAACCTCCTGAAGTAGAACCTTCTAGTGGGGCTCAGACATCTGTATTTTTCCCCAAGATTTCTTTGGTGATTCTGACACATGCAAAGTCACCAGAGTGCATCTCCAAGGAGAATATAAAAAAAATGGGAATAGACTCCCAAACAGCACCTGAGGAAGAGCTCATGAGATGGAAGAAAGGAAACTGATGAGGGGCCGCGCATACTCATAGACAGAGGAAACTAGAACATGTAGTGTTTCCCAAAGTGGATGTGACTGTGAGTGTCACCTCCTCATGACCTCGATCTCTGTGTGTTAGCTCCACAGTGCAACTGTCAGGGCCCCCAACCTGCTTCTTCGGGGCATTT
Source organism: Arctocebus calabarensis (assembly GCA_963573935.1). NCBI lineage: Eukaryota > Metazoa > Chordata > Mammalia > Primates > Lorisidae > Arctocebus > Arctocebus calabarensis. The sequence goes on from CAUYON010032504.1 coordinate 23,589, forward strand.
CCCACTAATGATATAACATGACCACCAACACTGTAACAAGGATAAGGGTCTCCCTTTGCCAGGTCTAATATAACAAATGATGCTGATCCTAACACACTTCTCTTGGAGTCTCACGGAGATTTTCCTTCTCTAAACTCTCTAGACACGATTATAGGAGCCACAAGACCATCTCTTTCATCAGTTTAACAAAGTCACGAACACAGAGAAACTGAGAGCCAGTACACTCAGCTGCAGCAACTGACTTAAGTTACCAAAAGTTGTCCATTTTCTCACATGGACAATCTAACACCCTAAAGAAACATTTCCTTCTCCAAGTGAGTATCACTGACTGGTTGAGGGGTTTTGTTTTGACCTATCAAAGCATGAATGAATGAATGAATGAATGAGGGGAAGAGAGATGGGGGGAGGCCAGGTAGGGTGAGATAGTCTTGGAATTCCCAAACTAATTGCTAACATGGAGAGAAGGAAAAATCTCAGAGCAGAGAGACTAAGAAACCCTCCACTTCTGCTACCATGGATTAAATTCAAATTTTGTTTTTTTTGCGACAGAGTCTCACTTTGTCACCCTTGGTAGAGTGCCATGGCGTTGCAGCTCACAGCAACCTCACACTCTTGGGCTTAAGAGATTCTCTTGCCTCAAGCCTTCCAAGTAGCTGGGACTATAGGTGGCCGCCACAGTGCTCAGCTATTTTTAGAGATGCGGTCTCACCCTGGCTGAGGCTGGCCTCAAACTCATTAGAGCTCAGGCAATCCACCTGCCTCAGCCTCCCAGAGTGCTAGGATTTGAATTCAATTTTATATTTAAAAGAGACACCAAATTATTCCAAGAGCTAGCCACTTTCAGGCTATTCATTATTTAGACTTTGCGACTGCTCCAGTCAAGCTAAGCCAGAGTATGTGTCAGTTCCAAGCCTGGTGTCTTTATTATTACTCTTGGCTGTGGAGGAACAGATGCTATACCTGGAAAAAGAGAGTGTGCAGGGGAGAGACAGACACACAGAAAATTAAATGGAAAGAGCCAGTCAGAGAAAGAAAGTGATAAAGAGAGTGAAAAGGAAAAAGAAAGAAAAATAAATTGCTGATGAGGAAAATAAAGAAGAGACACATATCCCGCTCCCTAAATAACAAATCGCATTCAGCAAGTCCTGTATCTAGAAAGAGCTGCTCAAAACTTAACAGTCTCTCTATCCTGTTAGAGAATTAGAGATGGAATTCTCTTAGGATTCTATTTCTTATGCTAATAGAAAGTTAGCTTTGTCTTTCCCTCTCACTCTGAGTCATTAACACAGCCCATTGTGCGTGCTGCTGATGGTGCCGTTGTCCAGGCTGGTGGGACCCCACAGGCCCTGCAGAGGGGCAGGGAGAAAGCTGGCTGTGCCATGCGCCATCGACAGTGTGACAGTTTTGGAGTGAGCCAGTTAGATGCTCCTGGCTCGCCTTGAGTGTACAGTCCAGCCTGAGATGAATATTCAGAAGTTGGTAAGAAGATGCCCCATGCTGAGTTTAGGGCTCAGGACAGGGTCTTCCCAAACTCCCCTTTCCCTCCACAACTTTAGCAGTTGGGTCCTGTCAACCCTGCCCAGCTTCTCGGAGCTCTGAGGAATCACACTTGTGCCCGCTGTCTACTCTCACTCCCCACGCGCTTCTCTCTTCGTCCCCACCCCCCTCCTCCAAATGTGCACGAAGAGTGTGGGACTGGCCCATCTGTGACAGATCAGAGGTCAGCTCGGGCCTTGGCAAAGGGGCCGCACAGAGTGGCGCTGATGGGGCTGGCCACACAGTGGGATTTCTCTCTAATTGGAAGCCTGGTGCCCAGCAGAACCTGGTGAACTGCCTGAGTGGGACAGAGCCAGCGATGACAGCCAGGCCAAGGCAAGCTGGAACATTCCGGTGCAGTGACAGCTTGAGCCATAGCAACAGAGGCAGGCCATCCAACTCCCCGTCCCCAGTGGAACAGGTGGCCGTGGAACAGGGTTTGGGCAAACTTCAAAGAAGTTCACAATTTTACAGTTTCTGATTTATAATCAGAGACAAGTCTTAAGTGTACATAATACGTTCTGGGGAATGATTGCTTTTCTCTCTTGCTCCTTCCTCCCTCCCTGTCCTGTCTGTCTCACGTACACCATGAGCAAACATGGAGAAAAGGAAATGGGCCTGAGAAATCTATTTCCTCACACAGTTACCTATAAGGAATGATCCTGCCCTGCCCCAGGCAGAGGCAGTGACCTCACCTGCGTGTGGAGACTGCCCACCAGCCCGACTGGGCCTGACACGCACCTCACACGAGTCTAACCGAGAACAAGAGGAAGACAGGACTCAGCGCTGGCGCTATGGGAAAGCTAATTAAAACAACCCAATAATTCCGTTTACTTCAGTCTTCTTCTCTCCTCTCCTGCTAATATTAAGAAGAACATTAACGATAGCCATGAGGTTAGGAGAGTGTAGACTGTATAGAATTCTTCCAAAACAATTTTGGAGGCAGGACGGTCAATTCCAAATCCCGGCCCCACCACGTCCTACTTGTGCCCACCTCATATGGCTGTTTTAAGTATTAAATGCAATAATAAATGTATATATTTTTGAGATACAGCCTTCCTCTGTTGTCCCAGGTATATTGCAGTGGCATCATCTTAGCTCACAGCAGCCTCAAACTCTTGGGCCCAAGTGATCCTCCTGCCTCAGTCTCCTGAGTAGCTGGAACTCTTGGCACCCCGCATCACACCTGAGTAATTTTTCTGCGTTTAGTAGAGAGGGAGTCTTGCTGTTGCTCAAGCCAGTCTCAAGTTTCCAAGCTCAAGTGATCCTCCTGCCTTGGCATCCCAAAGTGCTAAGATTATAGGCATGAATTGCTTGGCCTAAATGCAATAATCTTTACAAAATAAATAATAAGCATACTATGCTCAGTGCATAATGAATATTCAGTAACTTTTCTTACTGATGTAATAGATATTATAATATTGTGCATATAGAGAAACTATATGGCTCCATCTTCATTTTCTCATTTACGCCTGCCTGATGATGACCATTTTCCAGAAGAGAATGCTGAGGCTGTGCAAGATTAAGAAGCCAGTATGAGGGGAAAGCAGGAATAACCAAGCCCAGCTTCCCACTCTAATTTAGCTGCAGTGCCTGGGCTGTCCCATACTACCCCCTCAGCCCCACGGTTTTCTTAGCCTATCTAAAATACCTTCAAAGATGCCTCCTCCTACAGTGGAGGGGTGAGACAACTGCCTGTAGTTGGCATATCTTTTACTTTGCCTGAGACTCAATGTCCTGTGTTCTGGGGTCTTTCTCTGGATTCCAGTAACTATAAGGAAGCTAAGTCCTCTCCCTCACCCTCACCACTGGAGAGCCCAGAGACTTTACCCCACACCCCTATGTCTTATGAAACACCACAAGGAGAAAGAGGTGGCTGGGCACCTTGAGCAGCCCCAGAAGATGGAAAGGTGAGGTCAGAGAGCTGAGACATCCCCAGTGTCGTGGAGGGAGCGGTGATCTCATCTCTTGTCTCTGTTCCCCGGTAGGCAGGGCCATTCTTGCTCACAGCATCCATGATTCTGTCCCAAACCTGACCACTTATCCTAAGAGCACCCCCGGTCCTATGTGCTTGCCTCTGCCTCTGTGTTAGCTATCTCAACTGCTCCTCTGCACCCGTGGTGCCCACTAGTCACACTGCAGGGAGACTCCATTTGTCCATTTGTTCATTCGCTCAAGGAATACTGACTGAACACACCCCATGGGAAAGGGGCTGTGCGAGGTGGAGTCAGCAGCAACAGCAAACAGACACAGCCCTTGTCGTCATGGAGCACCAGGCTGGTGGAGGATAATAAATACAAATAAATGCACTGCTATAAATTAAAATACATACTAGGAAGGAAACTAACTGGAGTCCATGACAGATAATAACAGGGAGATCTAATTGTTTTATTTTTCTAAAACAAAAGTAGCATTATAGGTGGTAATAAATTCAAAAGCTATAGAAAAGTTTAAAATAAAAAGTTTTCCTTCCTGCTATGAGACCCAGTCATCTCCCTAGAGGTAATCACTGCTAACAATTTCTTGTATATGTTAACTAAAAAGAATATATGCATACCACAGCACACATGTCCTTCTAAAAAATGTTTGCAAGTGGAATCGTGCTACACATATGTTGTTATCAACTTGCTTTTATCTTTCCTTATCAAAACATGCAACTTATTCTTTTAAATGACCTTCCTAGTACTCTATTGGACAGATGCTCCATAACGTATTTAATCCAGTCCAGAGGAGACTTAATTTAGAGGGGAGGGGTGAGGAGAGAGGGAAGGTCTTTCTGAAATACACATAGTGCAGCTGAAGCTGAAGAAGCAGGACTTGGCAGAGTAGAGAACAGCATGTGCTGGAAAGCTGAAGGCTGGAAAAGCTGAAGGCAGGACAGTGTGGTTAGTGTGGGGTCCAGGAGGAGAGAACAGCACAGGGTGAGGCAGAAGAGGGTGTCCGGTGCCCAGCGGGGAAGGACTTGCACAGAAACCAGCCAGGAAGCACATACCAGATACCCGCTCTATGCAAGACTCCTCCTAGAGGTACATTAGGGGAAAAACCAGGATGGACTAAGCATGGAAACGCTACAAAGGGAAACTATATACATTACAAATTTAATAAATCAGGAGAACAAGGATAATGTAAGTCCTTTCCTTGGTGAATCATCTCTGAATACAAGAGGCAGAAGTAAGGGCGTTCTACTTTGTTCTTCCATAATACTTTATTCATGGTACCTTGCAGGAGGGGAGAGTAAATGAAATTTGCCCCAAGTCTACCTCCTAGATGGTGAACATGCTGAGAGCAAAGACCACATCACAGGCACTTCTGTTTTAGGATTGGCAGAACAGAACTGAATCAATAGACACCCCTTTGATCTGAAAGTCACACAAATGGAAGAGCCGTGTCATCCTCTCTGCATTGTCCCAATTGTAAGTGCTACTGAGTCCTAAAGTTGCCTAAGTAGGATGCATTTCACAAGAACAACCAAGAGTAATCCTTGGATATTTCTGGATTTGATAACATTATAGCAAAGGATTTGCTTCACTTGAGAGTTGCAAGTCCTGCACAGAAAGGCCTGCGCATATGTAAGAATCAGTGGATGAGCGGGGACAGTTTCAGAAGAGTCATCCACATTCAGCCCGGTATGGACTATCTAGCTTCCATCCTGAGGTGGGGTCAAACATTCTCTGGACACAGCCAGTAGAAGCTTGTTAACACCCAGCAACAGCAGTAGGAATCCAGTTCAAAAAGAGAGACTGCCAAATGGGAAACCAGAACACCAGTCTGCCACCACCCAACAGGTCTACGCAACAAATCAATTACCAGAAGAGACCACAGAAATGCCTAAGTGGTGCCTAAATAAATAATGGAAACCTACAGGAATACCAGTAGATCAATTACAACTGGTTTCAAAGATGTGAGAAACTGCCATTTACCCTGAAATACATTCATTATGGATAATATCATCACATACACACAGACTGAAATGCTAATTACCTAGCAAAGTCCCAGAAGGATCCTTTTCTGCTCTCGTGGCCTGACAGTAAAAAGCCTACCTGCCTCTTCCGATGAAGCCAGCCCCAAATCTCTGGGATGCATTTTGTGATATTCTGCCTTCAGATCCACCTGCTGTTTGCTTGTCTGCTTAACACTAGAACAGAAAGTGATTTCTTAGAGTGGACGCAGCTTGCAATGAGTACACCCCAAACACTACCTCAGCTCTTTACCTGCAGCAAAAATCTAAGTCTGGCAGGAAGGGAAAAACAGAGGCAACACCCTAATCTGGCCCCTGGCAAAGATGTTTTAGGCAGGGAGCTGCCTTTTAAATGTGACCTTTTTTAGGGTTCTACTCTGCTAATGTTCTTCATTGGGATTTCTGCACGGAATTCCTTGGTCGTGTCCAGAAAGGCTTTTATAGAGCTAAAAGTCTCCTCTATTCTCTAGCATTTTCTCATCCCGACACCTTTGTAAATGATACAGGTGGTTGGCTGACCTTACAGGCTCCTCAGGGTGCTTAGAGACAATACCACTCCCTCACTTCATCTACTAACTGAGCTCCCAGCAGCAAACCCCCTACTTCATTACACAACATCTCTTCCCGAACTTCTTTCCCACACAGCGTTCTGTCCACTGCAGAGCGTTAGGAGCTGTTAGGGGCTCACATCCATCATGCTAAGTTCAACAGCCAATCATCACGAAAGGGATCCGGACATCCTGCTTAAGGACACCCCATAAGAGCAGTCGAGACCCCCTCCTCCAGTCTGTGCCCAAAGTCAATGAGCATTAGCAGAGCTTGTAAGCCAAAAAAAAAAAAAAATCCATGTCTTTAGGAGATGGCCACTAAAAACCAGAGATCATTATATTTTTCTCTGCAGCTGCAAAACTTTGTTTTACTGAATGCTGTTACCTTCTGCATCACATATAGAGAATTTTAAACAGGCAAATGGAAGAAGGTCTGATTGAAGATGAAGTTAAGTGAAAGAAATTGGTCTCATTTAGCACATGACAGGATTCATCTGTGTTCCCAAGTCCACTGAGGTGGCATCATGGGCGTTTCATATTCATGAGCTGCTGCGACACTATGTCCCCTCATTTACAAAGAGCCGTGTTCAGCAAATTCTGTCCCTGTGGACACCCCGTGCATTTCATGGTCTTGTCAGAAAGACATCAAACGCTCCAGTAACCAAATACCAGAAAATGGCTTTAATTAGTGGATCTCAATCGTATAAATAATTTTTTTCTAAGTGAAAAAATGGAGAATTTTTTTAAAAGGGAAGAGAAAAGGAGAAAGCAATAGGCAACAGGCTTCAAAAACCCGAAGGAACAAGGGGAAGAGGTGTCTCAGAGGAGCTTCCCAGCAGTCCCTTGCACTCCCAAATCAGGAGACACGGGGCACAAACTCGTCTCCGGGCCCTGGCAGGTCTGCTTTATGAAGACTTGTCCCTCGTGATTGCACCTGATTAGAGCCGGGTCCAGGCTGTACCCGTTACTGGCAGGTGAAGAGAAGAGTCTGTAAATGGGCGTCAGCAGCTACAGAGCCGTGCTGTGAAGCTGCAAAATGGCAGTGACCACAAGGTGTGGCCCCAGGACGGAGTAGGGCATCTTGTCAGGAGCCAGGCATGGGCAGGTCCCTGAGGGGGTGTGCAATGGGGACACAGGAAGAAGATGCCCTGTTCTGTGGTGCCAGTTTAGGGCAGTTTTTCCCATCTGTGTCCCATATGTTGAAATGCCTCCCTGCTCCTGCCAAACCGAATCTCTCCCAATACTGCTGGGGAAAAAGATTACAGATCTTCAGAGGAGGAAGATCAAAATTGTTGATTGTTCCTCACAGCCCCCCTAGCTGTCACAGCTCTCTTGACTGTCAATGGGTTGGAGAGGGAGGTTTGGATTGACTTTGGTTTCTGAGAGAAGCCAGGCCGCAGCACAGCCGGGTTCTGGCTGGATCATCAGTAGACAAGTGAGTTTGCTAAGAGCGTTGACTCAGCGCCTGGTATTCTGCAGCATGTGAAGGCCTGACCTCGTAATGTTACCCACGGAGGGATGCTGCCATGCTCTGAAGGAGCCACGAGTGCAACACCCCAGACAGAACCCACCCTATCATCCGCCCAAGTCCACAGAGGGGTATACAAGAAGCAGAATTGGCAGCACAATGGTTCATCAAGGGAGTGAGCCGTGCAGCAATGCAAGGGTAGCGGTCAGTAGGGACAAGGAGGGACCAGCACCCGTGCCCTCGGGAAGGATCCTCAGGTCAGGACCCTTAAGTGAATCAGTGCTGAGAAGACCCCAGAGTCACCTGCCAGGGTGACCTCTATGGAATGTCGTACCACTGGTTACTGTCAGTGAAGGAAATGAAGAACAGTGCTCTTCTAAGAGCGCTCTCAGAGCTTCTGCCTGTTCAGCTGTTATTTGTGGGATGTGTTAAGGACAAGGAGGGGTAAAGGACTTTAAACGTGATGAAGTAACGAAGTGGCTAGAAGGAATGGAAGTGGAGAAACTCTCCACTCTCTTCAATAAGACCCAAGATGAGTGATATGGCATTAATGTGACAGAGGGTGGCTGCTCAGCCGCCAGTAAAAGTATGTTAAAAAACAGGCACATCTGATTCTATTTCATCCTCTTCATGTTACACTGAAAAAAACAAGACAAACTACACTGCTTTTATTCTAAATCCTTAGGTTTTGTATTTTTCCTTATATATATTTATTAAAAAAATGCTCCTTTGATCGGTGCCACCCGTGACACCCCCACATACGGAACGCTTCTGAGCAGTTCCCTCCGCGCAAGGCCACTGCTGGTGACAGCCAGCTGGTTTTGATCACAGCCATTCCGAATCGGATTTTCATAAGATAGATGAGGAGTCTTACTGCTGCTCTCTCTCTTATCAGATGAGAAACAGAGGGGGAGGGGGAGGACAGGTCCTGAGGGAACAGCGCAACAATCAAGGGCTGCCTGGTTCTTTCTCTGTCCCTCCGCTGCTGCAATTTTCAAAGGAGTTTGCCTCGGGCACTTTTAAATGATGGTGTCTCAATTCTGTAATCATCTTTCAAGAGCTTTCTCTTAAAGGGTCTTTTAGGTAAACCTAGTCCGTCAACCACACTTATGGACTTAGGAATCGCATCTGTGTCCTCCTGTGTGTGTACACACGTGAGTACACAGACACAGAGGCGTGTGCATGTGCACGCTCACCATCTTTCTACCTAAAAAGCTGGTAGAACCTACAGCAAGACAAGGAGATCAACCGTTTGGCTAACAAGTTCACCTCCTGCTAGGGTAAGAGGGTCCCTTATTATCTCCTCCCCAGATTTCTGCCATACCTAGGTTTTGTTCCTCAAGTTCTTTAGAAACTAATCTCCGTGTGAGATGTGTCAGAAGGAAGAAGACTTCTCCAACGGAGGGCTAAGCAACATCCTAAGTCCAACCTTGGGTGTATAAACACACCTGTCCCTTCCCGTCTCACCTGGGCTCTATGTGTCAGCCTTCAGTCTGAGAAGTGAACCACAGCCATCTAGTTAGGAGAACACCAACAGTCACCAGTCATCTCAGGCCACTGCCTGCTGTGTTTTGGATTACAAAGACTAGATGGAGCAACTCTGCAACTCCATCTGTCTTTTTTCATTGCGGAGAGCACTATGCATTTCCCTTATATAGCCCTGGTCATTTGAAACATGCCTCTTACACTGAGCTTGTTTCTGACAGATATAAATCTGTGCAGTCTAAGATCTTCCCAGGCAGCGTTCCTAGTCAGTGTGGGCCCATGTGCATTCAGAGCCTCTCCCCTGCTCTCACCCCTCATCCATCTGCTCCCTTCAGGGTTATGGGATGTAGAGAAGTGCCTGTGCCTCTCCCTGAACGCTGGAACACTGCTTATTCTCACGTCTGGGATAGTCTCACAAATCCAAATGGGATTAGCTGTGTCCTATCCTGATGCTATCTTCCATAGTCAGCTGGGACAGGATCCAAGGAGTTAACAGCATACATACCCTGCTCTCTATAATGATTTCGGGGAGATTTAACTCTCTTTTACTTCTGTCAGTGCTTAATGTTGGATGATTTGCTATTAATCACAATCCTCTAAGCAGACTACAGCATGACAGAATGCTGACGGAGCCTTCTCTCTGTGTTCCTGGAGGAAGGTTAATACAACCTACTTCATTTAAAACATATACCACACACACATGGCACAAGACTTCTGTTTCACAGTTCCCATGCTACCTCTTCAGATGGGGACGTGCAAGCAGCTACTCACATCAACAAGGAAAATGGAACCCATGTTTGGGCAGAAATGTTTCATTTGGGAAGTCTAAGGTAGCCTAGGGATTTCAAGGCCTCTGTCCTAGCCCTGACAACAGTGCTGGTGGAGGACTGGTTGAGACTGTTATGTGCATTGCAGGTGGACTAGAGTAAAACAGAATATAACTGAGATGACAAAGAACAACTGAAATCTCCTCCAAGTTTAACTCACTTCTCAAAACCTCCCCTGACACTCTGCCTTGGTGGAGGTAGGGGGGCAAAAGAATGCAGTCAAACCAGTCTCTATTACACCTGCTGAGTCGGGCAATCCCAAACATCTCTTCATCTGTCAACCCCTACAAACCTGTACTGATGGTTCATAGAACCTTTAATCACTTCCTGCCAAACCCCAAACCAAATGAAACAACTTATCTTGCCGCATTAAAGGAACTTCTGGGAAGTTCTATGTTAACTTTTCTGTTGTCTTACTCAGTCAGGGAGACAAGCTCTGGCCAAAGCCACACTGGGGAGTAGAAAAATCGGCCCCTGTGGCCTCCAGGGTCTACTCCACTAGAGTTCATTTTTCTCTAGCTGCCAGGACTGGGGCTTTAACTGCCTATCAAAGAAGAATTAAATTTAGAATCCTGGTCCACAGATTTGAGGTTGAGAGTGTATCTAATCAGGAATCAGGAAACCTGGCTCCAGGATCTGCCCCTAATTTGCTGACTGAATCAATTACTTGTCAACTCCAGGTCTAAGTTTCTGTATTGCCAAAATGAAGTTTCTAAGACATCCTTATTCTGGAGTGTCCATTGGAATATATCTGGAGTTTGTTTATTTTTTTGGTTGCAGTTTGGCCGGGCTGGGCCTGAACCCACCACACTTGGTATATGGGGCTGGTGCCCTGCCCAGTGAGCCACAGGTGCCACCCTGGAGTTATTTTTTTTTTTAAAGCAGCAGTTCTCAACCTGTGGGTTGCGACTCCTTTTTAACAATGAAAATACAATGCAGCATGAGGAAGGGTGAGAACCACTGTTTTAAAGTCTTTTCTGCAGATCTGCCTATGGAAGTCTTCCCAATGTTCCATAGTCATAGTCATGCCTTGCAAATAAAGCGTATCATCTCCTTTGCTTAGAATCATTGTAATAAAAATTCATCTTCTATAATGCAATAAAGCTGCACAGATTCCACCTCTGATTCATATCATGATCTGGCAGTACCAGTTGGGGCCATTTTATATTCTGCATGGTCTCCTGAGTGTCCCACGTCTCTGGGGTGTGAATTTGTTTCCTCTGCTGTCTCAAAGAGGCAGGTTGGCACAGGAGCTACAAACCCAGCACTTCCTGGCCCCAGCAGTACCCTGTGGGGTCTTGGGTTTTACCAAACCTCCCAAATTCTCTAATATTCATACTGAGACCTATAAAAGTCCAATGAAACTCCTTCCTCTCACTGTGAAGTAGTTTCTCACCTCTGGAGGACTAAGCATAGGTACTCTTGAATTCATTACGTAAAAGCAATCTCAGTAGATATGATGGAAAAGAAAGCATAACGAGAAGGGGCATGCTGGGTCACAAGAGCTTTAAAGGTCTGGTCTCTCTGGCTTGCCTCTATTCAGCCCAGGCACTGCCGCAGACAAGACTTGGCAGCGAGAGGATCAGCAGAGCTGAGGATACGGCCAACGAGTAAATCTGAGAACCAGGATGGATGTGCAACAGGCTGCTGGGAAAACAAGTGAAACAGGCTTCCCCCATAAGCAGGGCTGAGAAAGCAGAGTGATTAGGAGTCACATCTGATTCCTGGTGCCGCCACTTACTCTGTAGCAGCTCAGACTGGCTCAGGAAAGCCACTTGCCACACTTTTAGGAATTTTATATGCAGGTTGTCAAACATAAACATTGTTAAGGATGAAAGTATACACCTTCTTAATTAAATAAATAATAATCAAAACAAAAGTAATAAGTACTCAAAACTCACCACTTTATACCCTCAAACTCTGTAGTGAGTGATGTCATGTTGGTAACTTGAAACCAGCCAGGGTGGAAGTTTTTGCACCACAGTCATTGGCAAACATTACCAACCCAGGACTCCCCCCCCCCACACACACACAGCTGGGAAATATTTACCAGCACCTCACTGCTTATTAGCCACATGATCTTGGGGAGTTATTTAGCTTCACAAAGCTTTCATTGTTCTCTCTGTAAGATGGAAGTTAGTATAATGCCTGGCTCACAGTAAACACAAACAACACTATTTCCTATAAGGATGACCTCTTTTTCAAGATTCTTACCCAATATCCTATAAACATAACAAAGCTTAACAAAGCAGAGACAGAGGTGAGGGCAGCTCGACCCTTGGCCCGATGAGTACCAATCCACTTCACCCCAGCCCCAATTCCTGCTGCGGATATAGAGTTCCCAGGTGAGTATGTGTTAGGGAAGGCCAGAGCAGCTGAAGAAGAATTCAGCGTCTAGTCCGGGTAACTTTGAATTTTGTGTGCTTGATAAGCACAAACTAAAAAGGAACATTATTTAATAAATATCAGTGGTGGTTACGATCATCCTTTAAAAATTAGAAAGGCAAAAAGGAACTAGGTTTAAGAACCACCTAGGAAGTCTTATATGCTGGATTAAGCTTAAGGAAGAAATGTCAACATAAGAGAACGGTTTACAAAGCAAAAATGGAGTTGAGACATCAATGTTCCAATTTATCTGTTTTTAAAGAATTCTTTCCACTTTCTCACCATGACAAAGCTGTTTAGGCTCACGGTGATTCTGCTGTTTGCAGAAGGGGTGAAGGATATGGAAGAAGGATTAAGCAATGAATAAGAGCCCAAAATGAGCGTTAGAAAGACTGGAGACAGAGATGAACAGGAGAGAAACAGGGACGTGACAGAGTGGTGGACCTCTATAGACAGCATTTTTCTAGTTCCACTGACAGCCTAGAATCTCACATCTCTTCCAGCCTCACTGCTTGGCTGTGTTCAGCCACTTTTACCTGTTTTCCCTGTTGACATGGATAGAAAATTGAGCAATTACCCTTAAACTCAGCACTCTCAGATCATCCAGATTGCTACACTTGCGGAATTAAGTCCTCGATCGCCCCTGGCTAGAAATGGCTCAACTCAGCTTGTCCTTTAGGAATTAAACACTTTTTGGCTGGCCAGAAGGATTTATTATTCCTAAGGTTTCGAGGTATTCCATTCTGTCAAAACTGGACCTCTGGAGGCACAGGAGCACAGCCCTCTCCAGTGGGGAAGGGACATGCCCAAAAGCTGAGAGTTGACAGAGAGGGAGCTCTAATTCCACTCGCTCCGCTAAAAGGCAACAGTTAAACACAGGAAAAGATAGGAGCCTTTTTTAAAGCTCCTGTTTTGGGGGACTTTTCACTTTTTAAAGACATATTTTGGAGCTCATCATTTCTTTTCTAATGTGAATTTAGCCTTGAAATAAACTATCTGAGATTTGACTCCACATTCAATTGGGTGGTCAGAGATTATTTAGACATGAACATTTCTTATCTTTTTAAAAGATAAAGAATTTTTCTCCCCTTTGTGTGTCTCTCAGTGCTCACCTGTAAAGTCTCATGTTCTATCCAGAGTATACTTCCTGGATAGAGATAGAGCTGGATTTTAGATGTGAAGGAGACTAAATAGGCTGGGGTGAGTTAGAGACAGGACACTGCCGTGCACTGACAGTCTGCTCTCCTCTGCCAGGAGCCTCACACGCACCCAACTTCCACTCCTCTTTCCTGGAAATTTCTACTCTTCCTTCAAGTTGAAGTTTAAGCCACTTCTTCAGCATGACCTTCCCCCACACCATCTAGTGACCCTCCTGCAGGGGACTCACTGTCATGTGTCCTTACTTTAGTTGTGTGGCTATTTGTTTAAGTCCTATTTCCCCAACTGGGCTATGAACTGCTGGAGGGCAAGGACAACGCATGTTTTGTTCATCCTCATGTCCTCATGTGTGCAGCCTGGGCACCACATCACACACAGTAGTATTCGGTTGTTGAATGAATGAACGAGTGACTTGTGAACTTGCAGAGACTGGGCTTAATCCTAGTCCAGATCTGATGCTCTTTCTCTAACACCCACAACCTTCCATGACAGAAGTCGAAAGGCCTTTGGGCAAGTCAGAAACTTGATTCTGAGAATAAAAATGGATAATTGTGCTACTGAAGGATGGTCATCTAAATAGGACAGATCGGTTCTGCTATACTACAATTTCGGAACCCTGAGGTCATTTGGGCTCTCTGGCTGTCCATCATCCTGTAGCTACTCTCCATAATCACAAATCCCAATTTCCCTGAAGCATTGTGGCAGCTATAGCTGTGATGCTGCCTAGAATCAGCAAATTAGGAGACTAGCAATTTTCATAACTTCAATAAAGGTAGTTTATGTGGGGAAGCTGAAAATCTGTAGTTGAGAACAGACTAGAATCAGGACCCATCTCTGCTGAACCAGATTCTCTTCTGGTTACTGAGAACACCAAGTTCAGCGTCCACGTAGAGTCCCTCCTTATACTCGGGCATCTCACCTCGGAAGGCCTTTCATATACTTCTCCAGCTAATGAAATCTCACCCATCCTTCAGGACCATCACAAGGTTTCCTGGAGAGTTCTCAGTCCACCATTAATAAGGACCATTTGCCACTTTTGCCTTTCATTAAACTGTTGTCTTAGCTATTTAACTCTTACAATGTCTTTCATCTTTTATGTTCTCTTTCCGACCAAGTTGTTTAGAGCAGGGTGTCTAACCTTTTGTCTTTTCTGTGCCACGTTTGAAAGAAGAGTTGTCTTGGGCCACACATTAAATACATAAACACTAACAAAAGCTGATGAGCAAACAGGCAAAAAAAGAAAAAAAAAAAGGTCTGTGCAGAATTTTTGTGATATCCACCACCACAGAGAAGCAAAAAAGTCCTCACATAATAATCCTAATTTTGAAGTGGCCCATTCAGAGGGTCTTTTAAAATCACTGAGCAGGTCCAAAGTTTGCAATCACTAATATAGATAATACACATACCTAAGTAATAAAATATCTTTGTTTTGGAGATTTTTTATTATAAAAGTAAAAGGCAAGTGGGCAACATAAAATTAGTGAGATATCTGGCATTGTATTTGAGAAACTAATGCAGTAATATCTGGTTTGATGGAAGTAGTCGCAATTCTCAGTGAGTTCTCAAGGTGATCACCAGATGTTTCGGTTCTAATTTCATTTTCAATGTGCTTCATTCTTGAACATAGCTGCTTGCAAATGTAGGTACTGCCAAAAAGTGAAGACATGAAAAAGGTGTGATTGTGAAGTCAGGGATTATCTGTCTCTGGGAAGACAAGACCTATAAAAGTCCAATAAAGAGAGACAAGATCAAAAGTTTCTTTAAGTTGTATGTCAGACTGCAACTCTAAGCAGTCCATTCGAAAACTGGAAAATAACAATTATGCCAATTGAAAATGGAGTCACAAGTGCACTGAAATATTGATTATTTTCTGAGAAATCCTGAAATCTATTATCAAATTCTTATTATAAAATCAAAAACCAAGGCAGCATACTTTTCGCTGTTCTCAGCACTGTGTTTAGCCAATGTGTTGAAATGCATACAATTGTCTGCCTTAATTTGAGCTTGTCATAATTTCAGTTTCGTTTGGAATGCTTTATGGTTTGAAACATCGTATGGATAAGTTGGTTTTCACCTTGGAGATGCATGTTTAACTAATTTAAATGAGTAGTTAATCTCATCTAAAATGCTACATCTGTAAGCCAGTTTTCATTGTCAAGTTCTGGCACAAATTTGGTTCTCAATACCATAAATGACATGTTAACATGGGGCAAAACATAAAATCTTTTTAACATTTGGCCTTGACTTAGCTATTTTACTTCTGAAAAATAAATGATATTACCATAGTCAGCATCTATACTTTTTTTTTTTTGAGACAGTCTTACTTTGTCGCCATGGGTAGAATGCCGTGGCATCATCATGGCTCAGAGCAACCTCAAACTTTTGGGCTTGAGCAATCAATCCTCTTGCCTCTGTCTCCTGGGTATGTACCACTACACCTGACTAGTTTTTCTTTTCTTTCTTTCTTTTTTTTCTTTTTTTACTTTGTTTCATAGGAAATGTATTTATTTTTGATCATCTCAATTCAAAAATATTCATTGTTTCTTATGAAGAGAGAGTGTACATTATACTCTCTTTGCAAATATACATCAAAATTATGAGGAATTTTAAAAGTAACATAGAAACTTCTGTATAGTAAGCAAGATGGAATTTCTAACAATGAGCCAAGTGCTTCAGAACTTACCAGTAAAACAAAGAAAGTATTTCTCCAATGACAAGGTGTAGAAAACCGTGGATAAAATCTAACAGAGCACATGCTGGAAACTGCGATCAAGAAAATAAGCCCCCATCACTCTGCGTGTGGCCCAGATGGCACAGAGTGTGTCCCACCAGACAGCTGAGCATCAGCTCCTGTCTGGAGAATGAGCCTTTGGGACTGGAACTCACAGTATCTAAGAGTCTGAAAGTCAACTGGTTTTCAATTTCTTGCCCATATAATAATGACCAGAGGTATAAAGAAGGCAGGCACAGGAAGCACCTCGTTCTGACTTCTGAGGAGATGTAATACCAGCTCTTCATCCTCCGCTAAAGACAGGCCCGTGTCCAAAGGTGCTGATGCGGCCCACTTGGCCTTCTTCCCGCTGTGACTTTTTGGTTCCACGACTTCTAGGTCGCTGTTGTTCCTCTTCCTCATTCCCTGCTTACTCTTACTGTCACTAGTTTTACTTGTCGTCTCGTCGCCACCTGATTCTTCAGAGCTTCTGTACTTATCTGGATCTGGACGCTTGCTCGGGTCAAATTCATCCTCATCATCAGTCCAATCCAGAAAGGCTTCTTCATCTCAGGCCTTTGCTTGTCTCTTGCCAGCTTCTCTCCTGGCTTCCTTTTCAGTCTTTTCTCCCAATGTTTGGCCTTAATTTTCTTCCTGCATTATTCTTTGTCAAATTTGTCCTCTTCCTGAAGTATTTCTTTTGCTTTATCTAAGTTGATACCACCGGCATCATCTTTTTTCCTCAGTATTCTTTGTGACAGACTCTGCATTTGAGGCCATTGCTGAACCAGTTTGCCTTCATCAGTAAATGTTATTTCTTATTCACTTTGAAATTTCTCTTCATTACTTTTTTTGCTTCTGCAACTTTGGTCTCTTTTTTCTTGACACTGGATTCAGAAGGTTCATTCTTTCAAGAACAAAACACAAAAGACAAGATAGGATGGCGTCAGGAGGACTGATGCAGCTGTGGCCTGCAGCCAACCCTGACTAGTTTTTCTGTTTTTAGTAGAGACCAGGTCTCGCTCTTGCTCAGGCTGGTCTTGTACTCCTGAGCTCTGCCCATCTCAGCCTCCCAAAGTGCTAGGAATACAGGCGTGAGCTACTGCGCATGGCCAGCATCAATACTTTGAAGGAATTCCTGGAACTAGCGATGACTCAATCCTTTAGTCTTTATGAAATGCACACAGTTGTTGACAATTTGCATGATGTTATCCATTTTTAAAGATTTGCGCATATATTCTCTTTCTTTTTTTTGAGACGGATCCTTAAGCTGTTGCCCTTGGTACAGTGCCATGGCATCACAGCTCACAGCAACCTCCAACTCCTGGGCTTAAGCAAGTCTCTTGCCTCAGCCTCCCAAGTAGCTAGGACTACAGGCGCCTGCCACAATGCCCAGCCATTTTTTGGTTGTAGTTGTCATTGCTGTTTGGCAGGCCTGGGCTGGATTCAAACCCGCCAGCTCTGGTGTATGTGGCCGGCGCTTTAGCCACTGGAGCTACAGGCGCCAAGCCCACATACATTTTCTTGACTTACTTTGTAATGATATTTCATCAAATGTCAGTTTTGGGTGACAGATGCATCATCTTCCATTAATTGTACAAGTCTCTCTCTTTTATCTACCATCTCTGGGACACCCTCAGTAACTATACCAGATATACTGACAATGGACAAAGAAAAGTGCTTTAACATATAAATCTCTTGATTGATTTGTCTCTTTTGATTGGACTAAACAAGCCATTTCTTCAGTGACATTGTATTTGTCATCAAAACCTCTAATAAAAATGGCAACTTGAGCTGTATTTTCTTTTTTTGAGACAGAGCCTCAAGCTGTCACCCTGGATAGAGTGCTCTGGCATCACAGCTCACAGCAACCTCCAATTCCTGGGCTTAAGTGAGTCTCTTGCCTCGGCCTCTCAAGTAGCTGGGACTACAGGCGCCCGCCACAACACCCGGCCCTTTATTTGGTTGCAGCCATCATTGTTGTTTGGCGGGTCTGGTCTGGATTCAAACCCGCCAGCTCAGGTGTACGTGGCTGGCGCCTTAGCCCGCTGAGCCACAGGCACCGAGCCTTGAGCTGTATTTTCATCATCAGTGCTGTCATCCATCGCCAAAGCATAAAATTTAAAAATAGCAGCTTTACTTGACAAACTTCTTTCAATAAATTTTCCAGTTTCTTCAATTTGTCTGGTTATCGTCTGGTGAAACAAACTGATTATAGAAATGTCTTCCCTTTTTTTAGGGCAAATTATATTTGCCATGCTTTCCATACATGCTTAATAAACTTCACCATACATAGTTTTGAGTTTTTTGGTATTAAATATGCTGCCACATAACTAGCTTTTAAAATGGAATCATCTGAGTTATAAATTTTTTTCAAAATTTTGATTGAGAAAACAAACTTTTTCTCAGTTCTACTATTTTGTCTTTATGACATAATTCTTCATCTAGGCAAATTTGGCAGCAGATTTTTGTACATAATACCTTTCAAACTATAGTCCCTGAAAACTTGTACAAATTCCCTACAAATTAAGCAGAGTGCCTGACTATTTGCCTTGACAAAACATTAATCATCTGTCTACTTTTCACTGAACATTCTTCCTTCACTAGTAATTTTTCTTTTGCGGGGGGGTTCTGTTTTCTTTTGAAAGACATTTTAGAAGTCATGCTGGATTAAAAAATAATAACAGATAAGAGAGACTATATTTGCTATTATGAAAATTAATCCACAGAATAACAGAAAGCAAAGCTTGGGCCCTTCCACTTATCAGCTGCTGATGAGGGTGCGGCAGAGGGCTGATTTTATAAAACATAGTGGGTGATGTGTGAGGCACCTCTGAGGTGGGAAAGAACCCTTAATAATCAAATAAGAATGCTTACCTGACTTCTAAATAATATTACACATTTAATGTTGTGATGGTAGGTTGAAATATTATAACCACTGCCTTGCCAAGTTACCATAAGCATGCGTAACATCTCATGATGTCAATTTGACTGTGCTTGGACGATACCACACTGGAAGCTGCACCCTGCTATAAAACTGAAGCCACCCTGGTGCACAAATAGTGACGCCATAAGTACGTTTATTTTTATATGTCATTGAGACATGATGTTGTCATCTACAAAGCTCACGTAGGAGAACAGCGCAATCGAGTTCCACCAAAAAAATCACACACAGAGAAATCATAATGTTTTAAGTAAGTTTACAATTTTGTGTTGGGCCACTCCATAACCATCTTGGGCTACATGAGGCCCACAGGCTAGGAGTTGGACGCCCCTGCTTTAGAGCATAGCCATGCAAGGTCTTGTGAAGGATTTGAAAATCTGTTAACAAAGGCCTAATAAAACTTGCATTTTGTTCTGTTTATAAAGTGTTTTTTAAACATTCTGTCACTTAAAAAAAGTGCCATTTCCTCTCTGGTTTCACCATGGGCCTCATCATTCCTTACTACCTTGCACTTCTGCTGTTTCACATGTTTACATTAGGTCGTTAAATCTGAAATGTACAATTTCAAATCAAAAGTTTAGTTTATTGCATCACAGACAAGAAAAGCAGTGCAGTTAATCAAAGTATGTGCTTAAACTATCAACACAGTTTTGCCATCTTTATGGTAGCTTGTGTATACCAGTAGTGATGAAGTCTACAGAGAAAGTAGCAGTGAAACTGTGAAACGTGTTTTCCACAACTGGCTGAGAACTGAATATTTTTCTTTCCTTGTAAGAAATGGTTCAATGCTCGGAAGAATAGTAGTCAATTGGTATAAGGTCTGGTGAATACGGTGGATGACAGAGTTTCCAAGTCCACCTTCTGTAATGTGAGCAGAGTGGGGCCTGTGTGACAGTGTGGTCTTATAAGAATGGCCTGTTTCTACTGGCCAATCTTGGCTGCTTAATCACAAACATCTTCATTGTGTAATTCAACTGGTTGCAGTAGACAATTGCTGTCATTAGCTGACCACATGTCATGAAGCTGTAGTGAATAATACCACTGCTGGGCCACCAAACAAATGCAATTAGCTTTTTTTGATGAATATTTAGTTTGTGATTATGTTTTGGTACTTCATCTTTATCCAACCATTGTGCTGAAGGTTGGTGATTATCAAAAAGAATACATTTTTTATCACATGCATTAATATGGTATAGAATGGCTCCCCTTTATGTCATGACAGCAAAGAAAGGCAAGATTTAAAATGATTTCTCTCCTAATGCTCATTTAATAGTAATGTCAAATCTTACTGCTAATTCACACATAGGTTGAGATGGATTCGCTTCTGCTACAGCTTTCAGATCATCAATACCCTCCTTGGTCTCAGCTTATCCCTGTGGCTCATTTTCAAGATTAAAATTATAAGAACAGAACTTCCTAAACCATCAAAGTATTGTGCATTCATAAGTCACATCCTTCCCAAATACTTTGTTGATATTTTGGGCTATCTGTGCTGCACTGGTTCCATAATGGAATAAATATTCAAAAATAACATGAATTTTTTACTCCTCCATGAAAATTGCTCTAAAAAAATTAAAGGATGATCACAAGCCAAAATGTGCATTTGAAAGAATGAAGATGTACCTTCACACACATATACATACACAAATCCATGAATTGTCAAAGTGAAATGTTAGCAATATTCACTGTGAATCTTAGGACTCCAAGAAATAGGACATTTCAACTTAAAAACCTACTGGTACCTGCCTGGCCTCAGATGTTCCTGAGCTTAGAACCTGGCCTCAATTCTGCAAAGAGTACCCATGAAATACTTTCTGGTAAATCAACAGATTCCAAAGCTACCTCTAATTGTCACTCACTCTCTGTTTCTCATGCTGAAAACACGCCTATTTTTTTTTTCTTTCTTTTTTTTTTTTTTTGAGACAGAGCCTCAAGCTGTCACCCTGGGTAGAGTGCTGTGGCATCACAGCTCACAGCAACTTACAACTCCTGGGCTCAAAGCGATTCTCCTGCCTCTGCCTCCCAACTAGCTGGGATTACAGGTGCCTGCCACAACGCCTGGCTATTTTTTGGTTGCAGCCATCATTGTTGTTTGGCGGGCCCAGGCTGGATTTGAACCTGCCAGCTCAGGTGTATGTGACTGGCACCTTAGCCACTTGAACCACAGGTGCCGAGCTGAAAACATGTCTATTTTCAAAGACTCCTTCTTCTTCTATTTTTCTGTTCTCTTCCCTAGGAAGCCTGAGGCATGAATGAAAGGAGGAAGTACTTCTCTTCTCTCCCTAGACACCAGGAGAGCGAGGTGAATCTTGCCTAGGAAAGAATGAACAAGTACCAAGGATGAAGCAAGGAAGGCTAATTGCTGAGAAATGTATCTAGAGAGACATGACTCCTGAGGCGGGAAAAGAGGAGAAGGCATTTTCTCACCAGATCAGAAGCTCTTGGAGGGCAAGGATTATCTCATTCATTACTATGGCTTCTGGAGCCATACAGGCCTCAGGAGGCACTGGACAAAAGCCTGCTGGCTTCCCTCAATAAAACCTGACCTCTGAGGCTAGTGGTGGAAGGAGATGACCTACCTGGAGGGGGCCCTGACCTTAGGCCCTCATTTCTATTCACTGAGATTAATCTTTTCCTTTGGGAGTGATCGTCAAACACCCATTTCCACCACGTGTCAGAAAATGATTAGCTGCTTTTCAAGTGATAATGGCACTCCTTGTGCTGATGACTTCTAAGAACCTGAATGTGATTTTATGAATACTAAGGGAACCAGTAGGTTTCCTTATAGGTGCCCAGGATCCGTTTAATGTCTCTGCTGAAGAGGCATCCACAGATGACTCAGGACAATCATTCATGGTGTCTCCTTACCCACTGGATATTCTAAGTTCAAAGGTGTAGCCTCCACTAGCCAACAAAGTAATTCTCTGAGCAAAGATAATTCTAGAAACTAGTTATATGTAACATATGATTCCTACTGCATAATGGATTCTAAACATTCATATACAGTGCAATGGACTAAGTCAAGTGTGAAGTGTAACATATGAACT
The DNA here is from genome assembly GCA_963573935.1 of Arctocebus calabarensis. NCBI lineage: Eukaryota > Metazoa > Chordata > Mammalia > Primates > Lorisidae > Arctocebus > Arctocebus calabarensis. Next base: position 45,655 of record CAUYON010032504.1, read on the forward strand.
GATTTTCCATTAAAGGACTCAGGCATAACTGCACGGAAAACAGATTTATGCTTTGAAAAGGCATCCCTCCTAGAAGGTAAAAGCAAGTGTACTCTCTGACAAGAAAGGATTTTGTACTTCAAACCTCCAGGGCCAAAATAAAGGCCAAATCACAAATTTCACATTCCACATTAATGAAGGAGGAAAAATACTAGAGGTATTCTCTGAAAACAGGTGTCTTTTCTTCTTTCCTTCCTTAATGAAATTTTATTAAGCATCTTATCAATCATTCTAGGCCCTCTATATTACAAATTTGCAAGCTGACAGCAATACAACGTCCCCAAGGAAGGAGATTTGCTGGAATGGTCGTACCATTCATTACAGTCCAGAGGCTAAGAATGAAGGCCCTGGGGTCAAAATCCATAGTCAAATACTGGCACTCCCATTTACTGGTTGTGTGACTGTGGGTACATCTACCTTTCTTTGCTTTAGTCTGATCACCTTGAAAATAAAAAAAATGAGCCAGTCATGGTGGCCCAAACCTATAGTCCCAGTATTCAGGGACTATCACTTTAGCTCAAGGGTTCAAGGCTAGCCTGGGCAACAAAGCAAGATCCTGTTTCTAAAAATTTTTTAATAAATAAGTAAATAACAAATTAACTCATTAATTTAAAATGGGGATAATGAACAATGTAAATGTCTATCAATAGGTGAACATACCACGGTATGCCCATACATTGGAATACTATTTAGCAATAAAAATGAGCAGGCTAATGATACATGCAACAACCTGGATGAACCTCATTACATGGAGTGAAAAGAGTCAGGCACAAAACAGTACAAACTTATGCTTCCATTTATATAAAATTCTAGAAAACGCCAACTACTCTCTAGTACAAAAAAACACATCAGGAGGTGCCCAAGTCTGGGACAGAGGAGGCATGCTCTGGAAGGAGCATGGAGGAACTTTTGGGGGTGATGAAAATGTTCTGTACATTGCTTGTGGCAGTGGTTTTGCAGGGTATATACACCTGTCAAAACTCAAATTGTGTGCTTGCATACAGTTTCTTGCATATAAACCAGACCTCAACAAAATTGATTTTAATAAACTTTCCCATTGATTTATTTTGAGAATTAAATGAGAATATAATGTAGCTGGCACACAGTAAAGTTTGTTAACAAATGATGATGACAGTGATATTGGTGGATACTGGAGCATGAGAGCAGAAATGTCTTCCTGTGAACTGAAGACCAGAGTTTCTCTTTGTGCCCTGCTATTCTGAATAACAATCTCTAAGCCTCAATTTATTAACACATCAAGTGATGGGTTTAGACAAGATGACCCACAGAGTTTCTTAAAGTTGCAACAATTTGGTTTTTTTTGGAGACAGATCTCACTCTGTCATCCTGGGTAGGGTGTCATGGCATCATAGTTCACACTCCAACAGCAGTGGAGCAGCTTACACTCCATAGCTCAAACTCTTGGGATCAAGAGATCCTCCTGCTTCAGTCTCCCGAGTAGCTGGTTACAGGCACCCACCACAACACCTGGCTAGGTTTTCTATTTTTACTAGAGATGGGGGTCTCACTCTTGCTCAGGCTAATCTCGAACTCCGAACTCCAGAGCTCAGGGGATCCACTTGCCTCAGCCTCCCGGAATGCTGAGATTACAGTGTGAACCACCAGGGGAATCTGGTCCAACAATTTGATCTTAAAGTGATGATGCCACAAAGGCAGCCAGTACAAACTTCTAATCATAGGCATTGATAATGTATACAGACTTTAGTATTCAGAGGGTTTGCTGTAACACTTAACAGTTGCTCCTTTAAATGTACCATTTCCACATTGAAAAAAGTGGAGAAAGTTGGATTTCAGAATTCCTTTGAAGGGAACTGGAAAGAGGTTCAAGGTAGGGTGGGGAAAAAGCCTAGAGAAAAATAGCAGTTGAGGTAAACCTTCTATAGACCATGAATTTGTTTGGAAGTTTCTGCCATAGAACTCTAAAATCTTTTTTCCTGAATTTAAAGTGTTCTTACTTGACTTAAAATTTAAAGTCTCTTGACTTTTGAATAAATATAATACATGAGCAACTGGGAACTGAAGTTGCCCAAAAAAGACGTACTGCAGGAGGCGACTTGCCCTCTACTCACTTCTAGGCTCCTTTAGGATGGACCAGGTCCTCACACTACAAATCACCTGCCTTTATCACCAATCTCCCTCACCCTGCTTCAAACGAGAGGTTCTAGAACACCACTCTATCACTACAGTTTCTACATACACTGCTCCTTAACCACATACCAGCTGTTAATGTCCTGCAGAGACACTGCCTCCTGGGTCCTGGGGCCCACACTCCTGGAGCGTCACCTTGCTGCACTATACAAGTGACTGAAGCACCAGTCTGTGAGGATAGACCGATAAAAAGTGTGGCTAGCAGCCACCAACCACTGAGCTGCCTCTTTGGCAATGGCAGAAGACATCCTAGGTACAAGTCTGGGATAACAGACTCTGGGAACAGAAATATAAGATACCATACTTAATACAGTCATTGGGGATCCTAGTGCCAGGGAAGATCCCTTGAACTCAGGAGTTCAAGTCCAGCATGAGCAAAAGCAAGGCCCTCATCTCTACTAAAAACAGAAAAGCCCTGGTGTGGTCGTGCATGCCTATAGTCCCAGCTACTTGGGAGGCTCAGGGAGGAGGATCGCTTGAGCCTAGGATTCTAAGGTTGTTGTGAACTAGGCTGACCCCATGGTGCTCTAGCTTGGGTAACAGAGTGAGACTCTGTTTCCAAAAAAATACATATATATAGTCATTGGGAATTATTAGTAGGTAGAGAAGTCTGGGAGCTAAAAGGAGTTTGGTGAATTGAACTAAAGAGGAATATCTGGCAAGAAGAGAAACCAGAAAGCAAGGAAAAAAGCTGGAAAATGATGAGAATGTGCTCATAAGCTCTGACTAAGACTTAGAGTATGGCTGAATTTTCTAACCTCTATGAGTACTCTTTCACCTTAAACCCCTCTGGAATAAACTGAGGTAGAAATATTTTTCACACAACTTCTGCCCTCCCTGGTCCTCAGTCCTGGCTTTGAGAGACACGACAGCAGGACTGCCGAGTATTTATCTAGGAAGCTTACTTAAATTAATGCAGATCTCTAGGCCCCAATTCCACCTTTTGATTTGTGTATGGCCTGGGAATCTATATTTTAACCAACCTCAGACTATTTCATAAATGTCTGTTTGACCCTCTCTCTCATTTTGTAATTACCAGGTAATTCTGTAGGTTTTACAGAATGAATCCTTTCTCAAAGGTGTTGAAAGAAAGATTTGGACTACACATTAAGCCATGAGCAAGTAGGTGGTACTACACTTGCCCACTCCCCATAGTATCTGACTAGAAAATTGGGGGGAAATATACAACACTACTGTTTCCAGACAGGGGACAATAAATAGGTAACACAAGACTGATTCCTGAGAGAAGGGAAACAGACAAAGTAAGCGCCAGGTCACCTGGTTTTCTGTCTAAGGTACTTCCTGGTCTCTGGAAGAGTGAGGGAAAACTCCAAACAGAGCCTGGAGGTCTAGCTGAGTTGAGAAGAGAGAGACTAAAGTTTAGAGGGGCTTAGGCTGCTGGATCCGAGAAGCAAAGTCTGAACAGCTGGGAGCTGTGCAGAGGAAGAGCCCCAAAGTCTAAACAGATGGAATACAAACCTGTGGCTCAGTAGGGTGAAACTCTATAAGGCTGGGCAAAGAATTACCACTAAGAAGGTGTGGGCTGCACCACCTCCAGGGCTTCTATAGAATGGGAGGATGTTTGGCTCCACCTAGCCAGAGTGGAGAGATCTTACTGAAAAACTACTATGCACTCAGGAGAGACACCTTATTATCTTAGTGTGTAGGGATAACTCTCACCCTGTCCTAATAAAGCTTAAAAACAATTTTCAAAAGAATCAAGTTGACTGACAAATACATGACTCCCTACAAAAACAAATATAGATGGTCTCCAACTTAAAATGGTGTGACTTAATGACTTCTTGACTTTACAATGGTACAAAAGCACTTAGTACACTCTGCAATTTACAAGGATGTTACTTCTGGATAAATTCATAAGTTGAATTTACATAAACATATGCATTACAGTATTTTCATCTCACATTATATTTTTAACTTATAATGAGTTTATATGAATGTGCATAAACACAGGAGTGTCTGTATAGATTCTTTAAAGGAAGACAACAACATCCAGACACTCAACATATAGTAACATTCACAATGCCCAGCATATAATCAAAAACTACTAATCATGTGAAGAAGTAGGCAGTCCCCAGGTTACAAACAAGACAGGTTCTGCAGGTTTGTTCTTAAGTTGAATTTGTATGTAAGTTAGAACAGGTACCTATTACCTGTAATAGCCTCCATTTATAAGAGTGAGTTGTACATTAAGTCAGATGTTTGTAACTTGGAGACTGCCTTATGACTTGTAACCAAAAGAAAAACTGGTCAAGAGAAACAAACTCAGAGACAGAGATGATGAAATTAGCAACAAAAGAACTTGAAAACAGCTACTACTACATTTAGATCCAAAATCCAAATGCTCCAAAATCTAAAACTTTTTGAGTGGCAGGATGATGCTCCAAGAAAATGCTCACTTGAGGATTTCAGAATTTTAACTATTGGATTTGGGATATTTAACCAAGTAAGTACAATGCAAATACTCCAAAATCTGAAACAATTTGAAATCTGAAATGCTTCTGGTCCCAAGCATTTCAGATAAGGGATACTCAACCTGTATAAGGGCTTCTATCAAGGATAAAGGAAAACATGAGCCAAAGAGGAGATAGATAGAAAATATATTTAAAAAGAACCAAGTAGCACTGCTAGAGCTGAACAATACACTGTCAGAAATAAATTCACTGGACGGTGTTAATAGCAGATTGGATATTTTAGAAGACAAGACCCCTTACACAACAGTAGAAACTATCCAAATTGAGGGACAGAGGAAAAAGCAGACTTAAAAACAAAAAACACCAAGCCTCAATTACCCATGTGGATGTACAAACCCAAAAAAGTTCCAGAAGGAGCAGGAGAGAGGGAACAAATATTTAAAGAAATAGTGGCTAAAATTTTCTAAATTTGATATAAAATTATAAATCCACAGATTCAAGAAGTTCAAGTAAGATAAACACAAAGAGAAGCATACAAAGGTACGTCATAACCAAGTTGGTGAAAATAATCGACAAAGGAAATCTTTTTTTTTTTTTTTTTTTTGAGGTTGGGTTTTGCACTTCTGCCCCAGGCTCGTGTGTTGTGGGGTCAGCCTAGCTCACAGCAACTTCAGGCTCCTGGGCTCAAGTGATCCTCCTGCTTGACTCCCAAGTAGCTGGGACTAAAGGCACCCACCACAATGCCCAGCTACTTTTTCTATTTTTAGTTAAAGATGGGGTCTCACTCTTGCTCAGGCTGGTCTCCAACTCCTGAGCTCAAGGGATCCTTGTGCCTCACCCTTCCAGAGTGCTAGGATTATAGGCATGGGTCACCATGCATGGCTAAGGAAAAGAAATCCGAAAAGCAGCTAGAGGGGGAAAGATATATAATACATATGGGGGAACAAAGATAAGAATAACTATTGACTTCTCATCAGAAACAGTGTAGGCCAGAAAACAATGAAATATCTGTTTAAGTACTAAAAGAAAAAAAAATTGTCATCCTAGAATTGTATATCTTATGAAAAATAAGGACATTTTCAGACAAATAGGGCAGAAAGAATTTGTTGCCAGAGGACTTCTCTACAAAAAATGATGAAGTTCTTCAGGCTGAGACACTGATACCAGATTGAAACTAGGATCTACACAAAGAAATGAGTGTAGAAATGGTATACATACGTGTGGGTTCAAAAAAAGACTTTAGGCACCATGCCCGTAGCACAGTGGTTATGGTGCCAGCCACATGCACCGAGGCTGGCTTAGAGCCCGGCCTGGGGGCCAGCTAAACAACAATGACAACTATAACAACAACAAAATAGATGGGCATTGTGGTGGGCACCTGTAATTCCAGCTACTTGGGAGGCTGAGAATCGCTTAAGCCCAAGAATTTGAGGTTGCTGTGAGCTGTAATGTCACGGCACTCTAACAAGGGCGACATAATGAGACTCTGTCACACACACACACACACACACACACACACACACACACACACACACACACACAAGGCTTTAGTAACTTAGGTGCCAAGCATAATCTCTCCTGATTGGATTTCATTTTAGAGATACATATTAACCTCATCTTTTTTTCTTGCATTTTGAACACATGCTTCCACTATGCCATGGCTGCTTGCCTTTTTAGTCCTATTCCCTCCTTTTATACAGACAGTCATGAACCAACTTCTCCATGTCATGTGCTAGAGATAAATAAGGCACTAAGGTCTGCTATTAGGACCTTAGAGGCTCATAGGAAAACCAATCAATACATCAAAGAGTTAAAGTGTGATATACCCTACCTGTACTCAAATCCTGGCTCTAGGCACTTAGTAGATCTGTGACTTTGGGCAACTTACTTAACCTCTCTGTGCCTTAGTTTCCACAACTGTAAAACGGAGATAACAATAGCACTAAGGGGTTACGGCAACATACATAAACTGGTAAAACAGTGTCTGGTCTATAAACACCTAACACATGTTAGCTACACTGTTGTTACGATGGAGGTTTGCCAAAGATGGTATAAGGAACACTGAGAAAGAAGAGCTGAGTCAAAGTGGGAGTAGGAAGGAAAGGGAAGACCTTTCTGCAGAGGTGGTGCTTCAGCTGAGTTGTGGAGGTCAAGCAGGGTCAGTGGAGAAGGAAGGGGGAGGGCACTCCCGGCAGAGGCAGCAGCAGTTAGCATGCCTGGAGGTATGAACCAGGGTGTGTGATGAGACCACTGCAAATGTTTATAGTAGGGCTGCAGCAAAAGGCACCACAGCTGAGGCCTGTGAAATGCTCTGGGTGCTCTGGGGAATCTCTAAGAAGCCCTTGACTTCCTCCAAGGGACTCTTACCTCCTCCGTCATCTGATCTTTCCAGGCTCTGCTGTCTTAGGCGATAACTGCCCCCCAAAAAAGAACAAGAGAAAAAATGAGTTTCAATCACAGAAAGGAACTCAAATTTTTATTGTATCAGTTCTTTCTCCTAGATGAAAATATCCCTGGACCCACTGTCCTTGTCACCTTGGTTAACTGGGTCTGTCACATGCGGACACACCAACCCAGACAGCAGCATCCCCCAGACCATGATGGGAATGCTCCCTTCCCCCAGCCCTGCTTCACAGCCAGCGTTAGGCAGACCCGACCTTTCCTTTGTTTGAATATACATCTTAGGAGAAGGCTAGGCTTAGGAAGCTGGTGCTGCTTCTACCCATCTGTATCACTAGGGCAGAAGGCATGGGTCTGTACCCTTCTATCTGGACATACAATTCTACAAACCACAGGTGGGAGATATGACACAGCTGGTAATGCTGGAGTCTAGACCTTCAGCGAGGAAGCAGCAATACCAAAACCTCTGATTCAGCAGGTGTAATTCCAGCCCCAGGCCATCGCCAGACTCATACTGTCTTATTTTTCAATGCTATTTTCAACACAGGCAAGACTACCCTTTGACAAAGGTTACCGTAGGATACCATGAGAACAGTGGAAACGTACTCTTCTACTTCTTCAGACCCCTTCTTTCCAAACCTGAAATAAGAAAACACAAAGTTTATGAGAGAACCTGCTAGGCCCCGAGGAAGTGTCTTGGGGAAGGGTTTCAAAAGTGGGGCCAGTCAGTTCATCCCAGGCGCTTTCTTTGACTGAATTCTTCTTTGCAGACCGAGGCCCACTCCAGTTGGACAGATGGCAGACAGCAGTGCCTCCTTGCAGCCTTGTTCCAGCATAACTCCAAGTGAAATGGCTGAGTTTAAGTACAGGCTGAGCGAGAAGCCTAAAATTCAAACGGGTGCAGATGATACGGTGCCCTTCTTCTTTCAACAACTAATTGACTGATCTATAGAGCATGGCTTTATGTCCAAAGCCCTGGGTCTTAGTTGGTGCTCTTAGCACGTGCAGCTTCCTGGGAGCATTTGGGGGCCCTGGCCGCACAGCTCAGGCTGCAGGCTCAGGCACTGTTTCTCTGTGTCCTCCACCTAAAGGACCAGAAGACCATGTGAGTGCTGTTGAGTGAGCAGCACCCCTTAAGAGATTCTCTGAGAACAGAAAGCCATGCTGACACAAGTCCACTTGCCTAAGGCAGGGTTCTCACACATTAGTGTGCATGGGAACCATCTGGGGAGTCTGTTAGACATATAATCCTGGCAGTGACGGATTTCTGAATCAGCTGGTCTGGGGTAGCCCAGGAATGTGCATTTTAAAATTTTAATCTAAGCAGGTTACTACTGACACTCTGAGAAACACTGACCCAAAGTCCTCTAAGATTGGCAAGATGGTGGTGATTATTAATTGGGTATATGGTGATTACATTTCTGTATGTCTGAAAATTTCCACAACAGCACAGGTTACTGTATGTTTTAAATGAATCCTTGTAAGACAGAAATCTAGCAGGATAAGCGTGGGCAACGTGACGGACAATGTCACAACGGCCTAGAGGCAGGATGTGAGAAGACACAGCCAGGAAGAGCTGCATGGGAGCCAACAAGCAATTCTTAGAAAATGCAAACAACTCTACTCACAAGTATAATCACATTAATTTTTCGCAATGAAAAAATAATAAATTAAGGCCAAGTTTAAATAAACTATTTTGCATGAAATTATTCTATCAACTGTTCTATTTATTTTTATTTTTTTAAGTCAGTGTCTCATTTTGTCACCCTTGATAGAGTGTCATAGTGCCATAGCTCTCAGCAATTCAAACTCGACACAAGCGATCCTTTTGCCTCAGTCTCCCAAGTAGCTGGGACTACCAGTACCCACCACAACACCAGCTTTTTTTTTTTAGAGACAGGGTCTTGCTCTTGCTCAGGCTAGTCTTGAACTCTTGAGCTCAAGTGATCCACCAACCTCAGCCTCCCAGAGTGCCAGGATTACAAGTATGAGCCACTGTGCCTAGCCTGTCTTTTTTCTTTTTTTTTTTTTTGCGGTTTTTGGCCGGGGCTGGGTTTGAACCTGCCACCTCTGGCACATGGGGCCAGCGCCCTACTCCTTTGAGCCACAGGCACCACCTCAACTGTACTATTTTGAAAGACAAAGCAAACGATCCAAGTGTGGTGGTACACATCTATATCCCAGCTATGTGGGAGGCTGAGGAAGAAGGATCCCCTGAGTACAGGAATTTGAGCCCAGACTTGGCAACATAGCAAGACCCCAGCACTTAAAGATAGCTAACGTGAGGTGGAAGAAGAGAATGGGTAGGTCCAGTAGCATAGACAGGCTGTAACAACTCTGAGGGAATCTCCCAGGCTGTAGTTGACTCTTACATGACAGGGTAAGGAGACTGTGCAATTAGAGGCAGGTGGGTGGATGGACAGAAGGGCAATGAGAGACACCACAGGGAAACTGCAGCAGGATGCCCGGGCATCCAACTGCTGGATGCTCTAGGCTCCCAATGCCTGTCTCCAGGCAAACAGATCCTAGAAGTCCGTCAAGCAGCCTCCAAAGCCACCTTCCATCTGGGGGAGGACAGAAGCTGTTTTCCCAGTTCACGCCATTCCCTAGGACCACTGCCTCGGCTTGTCTCTGTGCTTCCCCTGTCCAAAGGATGCAGCTACTGTGCCACCAACGGTAGAAGTGCTTGAATGAAGAATAATGGGACGGAAAAAGCGAGGTGGACAAGGCTAGTGTCTTCCTTGTGTTCACAAGAGACACACTCATCTCTGATTACCCTCAGGAGTTCTGACCAAATTGTTCCTTTCCTATACAATGTGCCATGGCAAAAGCAGCAGCAATTTTGTCTGAAGAAAACGATGATGATGCTAATCTTCAGGGGAAGGCTGGTTAATTGCCACTTACCCGCTCAACATCCAAAAGGGGGATGAGTTTAATATTCAGCTTAATTGCGGCCGAGCCCACATCCTGTTCTCTCTCACTCTAGGGGGAGCCCAAGGACCCCCCCACCCCATTTCTCTCCCCAGAGAAGGGAGAGAGATCAAAATGGAGTCCTCCAGGATCGGCAGCAGGGATGCCCTCAGGTGGTGTTCTGTCCCTCTCCCTCTCCCCCAGAAACGGCAGGTTCTAGACAGAAGGCCTGGTGGGATGGAGCGCCCTTCCTCTGACTTGGGTCACAGACGCAGCACTGGTAGCTTCCGGACCTTTCTAGCATGCTGTTGTTTCTTGTTTTGGTCTGTTTCAATGTGGATTCATTGCCAAAACTGAGAGATTTTGTACAAAGATCTAGATTTCTGGATTCTTTCAATAAAAAGCCTGCTGGGAGGCACCTGTGGCTCAAAGGAGTAGGGCGCTGGCCCCATATGCCAGAGATGGCAGGTTCAAACCTGGCCCCGGCCAAAAACTAAAAAAAAAAGAAAGAAAGAAAAAAAAAAAGAAAAAAGAAAAAGCCTGGTGACACGGGACCTGGGCTAGGAGAACCTGAGCTCTGGGCCCCTCCAGCTCCCTAATACTAGGTAGGCAGAACTAGTTCTTAATCAGTGGATCTGCACTGCTGGTTTTCTTATAGGAGTTGGAGGCAAGCGGATTACTTCCTATGCTATGTAGGAAGTAATACGTGGGAAAGATGAAGAAGGGGGGATATTTTAGGGGAACAGGCGGAGGGTGCATTTCTTTATATACATGTGAATATGCAAATTTATCTCTGTATCTCAGGAATGCAATCCACGGTATCATTCTGAAATAAAACCCCACTTCACAGATTTACTTCACCTCTGCTAGCACAGGACCACACACGAGCTCAAGGACACTGAACGTACCATGACGTTCTTTGAACTAAAGGTCTTGACCCACTAGTGAGTTATGAGATCAATTTAGTAGATCACCACCAGCTTTTCTTTTCTTTTTCTTTCTCTCCTTCTTTTTAAATAGCATAGAAAAGAGTACACTACAGATAGTTAAGAGTCAGTATTATGTAAACTTTTTGTTTCCAGTTTTATAAATACACACACGCCCAGTCACTATGTTGCGTGTAGTTTTAAATTATTGGCAACAGTTCAAAAACAAACAAGCAAACAAACAAACCAAAACCTAAAACCCAGTGGTCTACCCCAGCCCACCAGGGCAGGTAACCAGAGAAGGATCTGGGGCTGAAGTCCTGCCTGCCACAGACTGCACAAAGACAGAGGCTGAGGGAAAGCACTGTGCTGTGGGCTCTGGGTCACCTCTTCCTCACAGACTCGTTTCTTTCCCAACTTCTGAGGAAGCTGAGGTCACTGATGTGGCCTGTGTGACCTGGCCCCCACCCGGGCAGATGGTCTGCAGCGCTGAGGTCAGCAGTCTTGGGTGCCTGTTATTGCACCACGGCCCATACGCCTCCTTCCCCGGAAGAGGATTTGGGAGGCTGACAAGGATCACCGTGACCTAGGAGACCTACCTGACACAGAGCACTTTGACACTCTTCCAACACTCACATCTACTAACACTCTATCAGCTGAGCTCCAGAGAAGAGGCAGAGTGAGTTTCAGTAGCTCCACCTGATACATGGGGAGGGACACTGGATGCCACCGTTGTGTGCTTAGCCCAAATCACAGAGCTAGTTACGATGATGATGAAACCAGAAACTGTTACCTCCTGACTTATCCTAGATTCCAAACCCCTTGCCCCAGTCCTCTCCAGGAGCAGATACTTGCTGATTTTCTAATGTCTCTACGGCACCCAGACATCCGTTTGGATTTGCTGTGCAGACAGTCCCTTCTTGACTTCCCCTGCTTACGGAAGGTAAGACATAGCACAGACAGAGAATTGAAAGCTGGAGAGAATCCTTTAACCTGGTAGTTCTTCACTAGCAGTACACAAGAGAATCACACCCAGACATGAGCTAGGCTCATCCCCAAGCCCTTTGGGGCAATGACTTCTAGAAATGGGACCTAGTGACAGAGATGAGAATTACTGCCCTAAATCTTATTCCAGATATTAGACTGAACACTCTAGTTGCTAAGCAGCAGAAATGAAACCTATTTGCCTTCTCCTTCTGAGTTGCCTACTTCCTTCTAACAGTGTTAATGAACATGGACTTGACCTAAAGGCTGAGGGGAGGAAAAAATAGCAAGGAGCCTGAATGGTACATGGTGAAGCCTCCATTCCTGAGAGTTCCTGAATTCACACCTGAGTCCATGGTGTTCACAGAAACTAAAATAGGCACTCACCACCAAGCCAGGCCCAGAGCAATTCAGATCCGATTAGAGATGCTTGTTCAATATTCAAAATGTAAAACATAGAGGTTGCTGAACCAGCACTTTGAAAAGTTAATTAAATGCCAGCTTTCTTTTTAAGAGCTACTCCATCACTCACGGATTGCTTTGGCCATGTTGCAGAATGACGCTTCAACTCTGGACAATGAGAATAAACATTCTCCCTCACCTCTGCCTGTGGAGACGGGCGATGAAGTAAGGACACATTGGCTCCATCCTTCCTATGAGCACTGTGTCTGACCTGGCCAGTGACTTGGCAAAGGGGAAATCACAGCCAGCTCTGTTTGGTCCTTTCCAAATTGCCAAGAACGGTCATCCGTAAAGCCACCACATTCTGGAAACCTCAGCCTCCCGGGTAAAGGACATGCAGATGAAGTCGTGGCCTTCATCTAAAGCTCAGTCCCTCAGCTCCATACTCAACTAGTCCCCTCCCTCCTGGTCTTCATCCCAGCTGCTCTCTGGCTATGCTTGGTCTGTCCTCCTCGTCTTGGCGCATCCACTGTCCACTCTCAGGGCTAAGCCCATTCCCAGGAGTTCTGTGCTGCCCCTATCCCCATGACCAGCCTGTCATAAGGAAGGTGATTACTGATAATGGTCAGCGTTTATGGAGCTTGTTCGGTACCAGGCACTGTCATTACAATATTTATATGTTACTACCATATTATCCAACAGCACAGCTTCTATATAGTGTAGTAGTATGTATCATCTTATTTAATTATCATATTTAATTTGCTCTGTTTTACAGGTGAAGAAACTGGGGCTTAGAAAGGTAAAGTACTTTGCCGAAGACCAACCACCTAGAAAGTGATAGGGCCAGAATGCAAGCCCAGGCTGTCTAACTCCAACGCTCAGTTCATAACCTCTACAGGAAAGAGACATACAGGCAGTTCTACACTGTGGAAATGCTCTTTGTAGAGACGTCACTTCAGATCCAATTAATATTTCCAGAACAGGGACATGCGGTCAACCTATAGCAGGCTATAGCTTTGTCAGGTTTGACAACATGGTAGTTAATGCTGGCTTAATTGCCCTGTGATTTATTACATGCATGTTTTATTTACAGCATGGCAGCTTACATTATGGCAAAAAAGAGACCTGTTGAGCTAAGTCACCTTTCCCTCCTTTTCAAGTTTCTTTTGCCCAAATGCAATTCCTCTTTTGGGGCACGTGGAGCCCATGGTGACATTCAGTGCATAATCTGAGGATAAGCTGATCCTACTGGCGAATCCTGTGTTTGCAGCCACACAAAACCATGGTGGACTTGGTTCCTCATGGTTTCTCAGGGGGAGAGGGATAGTGTGGGGTCTTGAGCGTAAAAAGTGCTATGACGTAAAAAACTTTCCCTGCCTGCAGGTCTGTCTCCTCTGTCCTTCCTGCTGCACTGCGGGGCTGGTCTGGCTAGCACGATCAGGAATCCACATGAACATGGTTATGTCTGTGTGACTAACAAGTGCTCACGACCCCAGGTGCAAGGACCCTGCCAGCCTCTGGGGAAGAGACCTCGAAGCAACCTGGATTCCCCAGCACCAGATATAAGGCCTCGACTGCTGCTACACGGGTTACGTGCTGAAGGGTAAAAGGCAGCCCTAATGTAGACATCATCTCAGTTAAAATGTTTCTCTCGAGTTTAATGGAATACTGCAGAGATCTAAATGGAGATAAAGTACCATGGCTCAGAGAACAGCCAGGATGCTATCTTCATGCAGCATGACAATGTTCAGTGGTTAATTAGCCACTGTTAACCTATTTTAGCAGGGGACATAACTGGGATAAATGGGGGGAAGTGTCCTTGAAGTCTCTTAATATCCACAGCACACATTGGACCCTAGACTTACCTCCTTGCTGCAAGGCAGAACAAGCTTAAAATAGACCAAGGTACCAGGCACCTGGAGCCTGGGCTGTCCCAGGGAAGGCCATCTGCCAGCCCATCCCTCCTGGATCACAGCCTCTGATCTGGGGAGGAATACAAAAAGTTCAAGCAAATGGTTACAACTAGAACTTGTTGCAGGTGAGAGGAACACCACAGCCATAGCAAGCCACTCACATGGCTCCCATTAAACAAGAGAAGGCATTCTACAGCCAGGGGCTGAATGCATAAAGAAAAACTGGCAAAAGGAGAGCAGAAATGAGGTCCCCACTAAACTGGTGCCAAAGCTACGTGACATTTTAAAAATGTGGCGCTCCCTCCTCTGGAGGAAAAGAAGATCAAAATGCCATTTTTCTTGAAAGGTTTTCTACCCTCTTAATTTTAAAATGTCCAATAAAAATCTCACAATTGCCTCCAAATCTCACTGATGTAAATTTTACCAAGGCATAAAAGACAGGAGGCAGGATGTCCCAGATCACCTAACACGTCACTAGCAAATCCCAAACCAAGGCTCTGCTTTATAAATGTGTGACCCACCACTGAGCTTTCACAATGAAGACCCTGATCTGAGGAAAGGAGAGAACTTTCACTGTCATTATGGTGACACTGTCCCTTTAGTGACAGGCAGTTTCCTGGATAACTGGGCTCCTTCTGCTCTGAGATGTCCCCATGCCTACAATTCCAATTAAAAGCCAGGTATTTCTCATGCATTGAAGTTTTCCTTGTCTAATAGATTTATCCTCATTTCCATCTCCCCTAAAAGCTGAAGTTCCTTCACACTTATGGTGCATCTTAGAAGGGACAGGTGAAACCTACTAAATGCAGACCACACATGTTTTCACACAATAAATGAGAAAATCCCACGAAAGTTATGTGGAACAGTTGGATGAAAATATTTCAGATTGTGTATGAAGCCCGCACACTGTACCCCATGATTGCACTAATGTACACAGCTATGATTTAATAAAAAATTTAAAAAAAAAGCTGAAGTTCCTGCTCCCTTCCCCTCACCGCCTAGTTCTTGTCGTCCAGTATATAATAGCAGATAATGTATGTTCTCCCTTCTTTTAATAAAGACAAGCAAGAATTCCCAAGCACCTGAATTTTGGTACTTTGGAGTTTTAGGTCACACTAGATAATATTTAACTCCCTTCACCATAGTTTATCAATGAGGCATCAGGTGGAAAGATGAAAACCTGCGACCCATCCTGTCTGTAGACGGCCAAGCCCTACCCAATTGAAGGCAAGGCAATTCCTGGGTGAAGTTTGCCCCCTGCTGGTCATATTAAAAATAACTTTGTTAAACTAAAAGAGCATTTATTTAATATATTAAAAAAAGGTTGAAATATATGGCAACAGTTTTAGTATCTGATAATAGATATGGGAACATATAAAATGTATGTAGATGCCTGCTATCAAGAAGAAGCTGTAGAGAGTTTAGATCTTAGGTATCTCAAGTGAACATTATTTTACTCGGGAAAACTTTATCACAAATTATCTACTAGGGACAAGCGGGAGGTGCTGGGAATTTGCTCAGAAGTTTGCAATCTGGTGAGAGGAAAGACCATTATAGAAATAACACTAATATTTCTACAAACACACATGGCAGGGCTTAAGACTCCACCACCATCCAACTGTGTAGCTGCTACTAAAAAACTGGAGATCAGGAGTCCTCAGAGGGACCCTAGGAAAGTCTCTACACAGCTGGGACTCAAAACCAAGGTTCACAGTTCCCTGTTTGTGTTGCTGGTTCTACTAAACACCAACTTTGACAAGTGAGGGAAACAAAAGCAAAATGTCAAAGAGCACTAAAAGAGCTCGTCCAGCTGTCGGTCTGGGAGGCCTCCTAGATTTGCCAAATGAAAGATAGGAAGCTTACAGGAAAGCCCCAAGAGGAAAACAACCTGAACAAAAGTCAGAGGCATGAAGGGCCCGAGGGAACTCAGTGTGGCTGAAATACAGACAAGGTGGTAGCTGGAAATGAGAATGGCATCAGGGCTGCCTGGGTAAGTTAGCAGACTTGAATTAGATGGTATTACTTGCTGTTACCACCTCTAAAAATAATGTATACAAGGTCTCACAATTAAGTTCACAAACTCATCCTAGGAAAAGTGTTACATACCTCATTGCTAAATATCACTATAGTCACCTTCCAAGTGCTCCCTTTGGGAAGCTTTGTACTGACACCAATGCCTAGTCCACCCATCAAAACATTTTTGGAACTCTTTTTCTGGAACGGCCATCGGAACTGTCATTGTATGACACACAAAAACACACAACAATAATAATGAACACCACTCAGCAAAACACCACCAGACACTGACACAAACAGCTGTAAGACACTGATACACCAAGGTTATGAAACCTTACTGAATTGTTTGTATAGTGCTGCTAACTACTAAGTGCACAGAGTCAAGCTCACAAACTTAATTTTCAAACCTTGTACATATACACTGACATTGATCAGGAATCAGGTGGTAACTTGTGGCTAGAAATTAATTTTCACTGGGTTCTTTTCTCCTACAGAGTTTTTCCTTGTTAAAAAGGGAGATAAGTGGGGTTAGAGAATTGCTAAGAAAATATTTGCTGGAAACTGAGGCTTTTCCACTGGTGTGATCGGAGGGACTGAAAGCTAATGGAAAAGAGAATAATTCTGGGACTCAAGGCCAGTCATGGACAAATGCCTCTCTATGAGGATGGAGAATGAAATGAGCTAAGAAGTGGAGACTGGGATAAGCAGAGATCATGTGTCCATGAGTCAGGGGGCAAAATTCTTAGTGCTTCTAGAAATCTTTATTTCAACTCACTTTTATCAAGGATTGGTTGGGTCCTTTACTTCTCCCAAGAGTTCTTTTTAGTTACTAATCCACTCTTTCCTCTGCTCTTCCTTAACATCCTGTAGTCCCCCTGTAGCCCACAAATGCACTGAGACTCTCCTGAGTGATGGGGTATGCAAAGAGAAGGTGCGTCACTTCCAGCTGCTGGCCTGCACGGCCATGAGGGAGCACAGGGCCACAGCCTACTGAAGACTCTGGTGATTTTACCCTGGTGATTCCTTGGTAAATACAAACTGATGATACCCTGGCCTCTTGTACAATAATCACTGTGAAGCCAGGAGAAACTGGTGCGACCACCAGTCACCAGCTCTGGTGGGGGTAGCATGGGTTAAAAAATAGTCACTGACTAACCAATTAAGTCAGAAAAAACTCAGATCATGTGAGGGACCTCCAATTCATATGCATATTTATACCTATGTGTGCCCAACCAGCTTCATCTATATTAAAAATGCTTTTGGTAAGTTCTCAATAGAGGCTAAAAAGAAAAGGAAAGAAGTGGGTGTGATGTTCACAGATGCATTTTAGATCCATCAAAGGGAGAACAAGGAGATCATTTAAGTTGGTAGAATTCTAACCAATGGCTGCCATCTCTTATCATTCCCTCCTGGCTTTTAGCTGCTCATACTGCAAGGCAAGTCCCCCTTAGCAGAGACTAGCTGGCTCAGGGGACACAACTTTTTTCCTTGAAAGTTTTTTTGTTCAATAAGATTGCTTCATATGATCAACATCTCATTTCTGTGAGGGTCCCAGAGGATAGCAGTAAAGACAATTTTATTCTAACAGACTCGCTCTTGCACAAATACTATAGTGCATGGCCTTTTCATGAACTTGAGATAAATGCTTACAGCTCTCAAGGTTTGAGAATGGGCATGGCTGTACAATGAGAGGCACATTCTATTACACTAATTAGCTGTACGACCTTGGGCAGTGGGGCAAGGTGACATTTAAGGGCCTTTCTAACTCTATGATTCTATAACTCAGAGGCACTTAACCTGCCTAATTCTCATCTCCAAACCAAAGGGGCCAGATTCCAGGACTTCTCGGGTTGCTCCCCAGCTCTGTGCATGTTCACCCAGTCTGCCTCCCCCAGTCCAGGCTCCCATCCCCAGCTGTGCCCCGTGATTACTATTCTCTACTCTGACAATCCCCACGTAGCCAGTTCCCTGCAACTGGTTTATCCAGCCCTAAAATTTCAATCAAGACAGTGTAATGTGCTGGTTTGGGGGCTGGCAAAATCAACAGGGGAAGAGGAAAACAAAGAGAAAGGGAGGGAGAGAGGTGGCCTACTTGCCTCTTCCCTTTTCAGCCATTTTTAGGGATAATAAAATTAACCCAAACTCTTCTTAATTAAGAATTTAAGGCAATTTCCTCCTTGGCTCTTCCTTTTCCTTTCTTAGCTGTTGTTAAAATCTGCTATAATTGGCTCGGCGCCTGTGGCTCAATGGGCTAAGGCACCAGCCATGTACACCTGAGCTGGTGGGTTCAAATCCAGCCCAGGCCCACCAAACAACAATGATGGCTGCAACCAAAAAATGGACAGGCATTGTGGTGAGCACCTGTAGTCCCAGCTACTTGGGAGGCGGAGGCAAGAGACTTGCTTGAGCCCAGGAATTGGAGGTTGCTGTGAGCTATGATGCCACAAGCACTCGATCCAGGGTGACAGCTTGAGGCTCTGTCTCAAAAAATAAAAATAAAAATAATCTGCTATAATTTTTCCAATTGCACAGAGAAATGCTACTTTCCCTTTATGCTCCTCTCCTCAATAGTTAACCTGCTCCTAATATACTCAATTATTTTCTTATTGTTTAACGCAAGTCTTTTCTTTCCTTTCCCTCTAAGCAGCTGGAAAGATGGTATTTGCCTAGACCTGCTGAACCCTCCAAACCTCCAAACAGGGGCAAACCCACCCTTCTGTTCTCCAGGTCAGAGAGGACTTAAAGAGCCACAGGCTTAATCACTTAAGATCAGTCCAGCCAAGGTGTGTATGCTAAGCTCTGGTCTTGGGCCCCAACAGCTTGCTTGAAACCAGTGGTTCTGAGCATGGGTTCTGGAATCAGGAGTCCTGTGGTTTGAATGTTTGTGCCCCCACCAATATTTGTGTTGAAACTTAATCCCCAATGCAACAGTACTCATCAAGATCAGCTTTAGCAGGTAACTGGGCTTAGCATGGTAACTGTGAGTGCTCAGCATGAAAGCTAAGTGGAATCAGTGGCTTATCAATGGGCTGGAAGGAACTTGCTTAAGCCCTTTTGCCTTTCTGGCTTCTGCCACATGAGCACATGCAAAAAGGCACCATCTTGGCAGCAAAAAGCAGCCTTCACCAGACATCAAACTTGCTGGAGCCTTGATCTTGGACTTCCCAGCATCCAGAACTGTGAGGAATAAACTTCTATTATTCCAAAATTATCCAGTCTGTGGTACTCTGTTACAGTGGCAGGAATGGACTAGGACAGAGGGCTTGGGTTCAGATCAGAGTTTCCCCATTCACTAATTGCGAGCTGTGGGGTAACTCATGTAAACTGCCTGCTGCACTTGCCTGGGCCACCCTGGGTAGCACATCTGGCAGCCTGCCCCTTGCCTGCCCTGCCCTGCCAGCCCCCATCTACAGACTCCTGTCCACACAGAGACACATTTTGGCCAGCTTACACGGCTTCACGACTAGCTGGCCACTACTTTCTACTAGAGTTAACTTGCCTGCAGCTTTCTCAGCATTTACCAATCTCATTTTTTTTCCTGTTTCCTTATTCTGGCTTACTTATTCTGCCTCTTGTCTCTCTTCCTTCATTTCAGACACTTCTGTTCATCCCTCTCCAAACAGCAGCTTTTTCTGACTTTCAAATCCTTTCTGAAGGATTCTGGACTTCTGGGAAGCTTCTAGAATTAGGTGAAATTATTTCTGTGCTACTTAGCATACCTAACCCTCCACATCACATGACAGGGATCACCTGTTTTCTAGGCAGGAAAAAGGGAGAATGACATGAAGGTGAAAGTGAAGGGGTCTTGCTAATAAGAAATGGTTTTTTGTAAATGAGGGAGGGCAATGGGCTCTTCAGGGGTGCTACCTCTTTCTCATTGATCAGAAATGTATATAACTACCCCTCAAGGTGAGAGAGGCTGGGAAATAGATTATTTTAGGTGGTTTCATTGTCCCCCAAGACATTTGGATTAAAAGGAAAGGGATGTAGGAAGATGAAAGACTGGGGAAAAAAAGAGGAAGGGGAAATGATTTGATGTAGGTACCAATCTCTTTCCTATTTTCAAGCTAAGATTTAGAAGTCACTAGATGAGACTGGAGGTACACCAGCCAGCACACAACCATCAGGCACAAGCACAATGATGTAGGCAGAAAGACAGAGGCCACCCCTCCTGGCTCAGTGGGGCTGCTGAACCCCAGACCTCTTATTTTCTGAGATAAACGCCTTTCTGGTTAAGCCTCTATTGATGGGAGTTTACTGTAGCTTGCAGATGGATGCAACTCCAACTAAATAGCACATCTAGTGGCAAATGAGAACTCATTCTCGTCAAGAATGAATATTTCCTATGGAAAAACCAACCACACATAATAACAGTTAATTAACTTTACTATATGGTCTCAGAAGAGAAAGCAATGGTTTGAAATAGATACAAGAAGAGCACAATTCTCAGGATAGGAATGAGAGACCCTGCCAATAACTACCAGACAAAAAGGTGTCAAACTCAGGGGAGAAAAGATGAGCAGAACCTCTTGACAACTTTGTCCAGCCTAAATAGAGAACATCCACCATAAAGAATGGAGATGAAAGAGCCCTTAAGAGTGTGTTAATGTTATTTATGAGAAAAATGTATTCAAACTTCATCTAATACAGCTGACCCCCTAAACAACATGGGGGTGATGGGTGTTGACCCCCCCCCCCCATCATGTAGTCAAAGACTCACCTATAACTTTTTGTGTGTGTGTGAGATAGAGTCTCACCTCAAACTCTTCGGGGTCAAGTGATCCTCTTGCCTTAGCCTACCAAGTAGCTAGGACTACAGGAGCCTGCCACAACGCCACACTATTTTCAGAGATGGGGGTCTTGCTCTAACTCAGGCTGGTCTTGAACCTGTGAGCTCAGGCAATCCAACCGCCTCAGCCTCCCAAACTGCCAGGACTACAGGCGTGAGCCACCATGCCCAGCCCACCTATAAATGCTGACGTGGCAAAAACTTATCTACTAATAGCCAGCCTACTGTTGACTGGAAGCCTTACCAATAACATAAACAGTTATTAACACACATTTTGTACAGCATATGTATTTGTATTCTTACAATAAAGCTAGAGAAAAGCAAATTTTACTAAAAAAAATCATAAGGAAGAAAAAACATAGTTACTATTTATTAAATGGAAGTCAATCCAGAGAAAGAAGAGGGAGTTTGGTCTTGTCTCAGGGGTGGAGGAAGCAGAAAGAAAATCCTCATGTAAGTGGCTCCTGGCAGCTCAAAGTTATGTTTTTCAAGGGTCATCTATAAATACAGGCAGTCCCCAGTTACAGACAACATGATTCATGGCATTCCACATTTACCAATGGGCCTTCAAGGATCCCCATAAGGATAATTTCTAACTAGATAATTAAATTAATAATTCTCCAGCTAGTTTTGTCCATGCACGTAATGCATAGTGCAGGTGGCATAGCACCTTTACCTAGCAGCCAGTCTTCATAGATAGAGAAGCAGGTGACAGAAACACAAGAACTCGAAGAATCAGAAGATCCAGGGCCAAGAAGGTTGATGACAAAAGAACTAGCTGGAGTCTTTCATCTATTGAAGGAGGATCTGCTAAGTTTGAGGAGCAAGATCCTAACATTGAGGAGTTTACAGAGGTTACGGAGCAGTTATTGAGCATGTCAGCTGCTATGAGGCCACTTTGTATGAGAAAAAAAAAAGCGGCTGGGTAAACAGCACCAGATACCTTTCTCAAGAAACTGACCTCAGCGGTAGGCTCTCCTCCTCCAGCAACAGAATTAAATCAGGATGGAGGACTCCATCCTCTCCAGCACCACCTCCATCATCTTCTGATCTATCTTAGGCCATCTTCTTGCCTCAAAGATGCCCCTTTCCATAAGCAAGACCTTGATGCAACATTAGGTGTTAACCTTTAAAAATTCTTCTTTGAAATTTCTCCTATCTCAACTGTATATGTGAGTCTGTTTTTATGGTTTGCTCAGATTAAAAGAGCATAATAGTTCTTATAATTTATTATTACAGTATGGGGGTATTAATACTGCTTTTACAGTGTTATAGTATATTATTTTTATAACATACGAGCCATTATAGTTCTGCTGTTACTATTATTATTATTTATGGTTAGATGTCAAAGGTGGAAAGGGTCATAGAGAACCAGGCCAATGGAGTTAATTGCAGAGGTTTATTGAGAGCATCCGCAACCAGATGGGCTACCACCATAAATGGAAAATGGCAGCAGTGCAGAGGTAGGGTAAGGGGCCTCTTTACAGGCAATTCTTGTGTGGTGCAAGTGTAGCTCAGGAGGTGGAGGCCTGCTCTGACAGAGATCAAAGGTCATCTGCTGGAGACCTTGTAAAAGGTCCCAGGGATATCTGCTATTAGCCTTTTGTAACCTGGAATGACTGTTTTAACAGAACTAGAAAAGCAAGGGGAGTTCTGTTCTTTCCTTAATGAATGTCCAGATGCCTGGAGCCAGAGAAAGAGTAACAATTATCGTCATATATGCACTGTTCATTAGGGATCCAAGTTACATACAAAGCCAACCTAAAGACCTTCTCAAGAATATTTCACAACTGTAACCTGGGTTTCTTGGCATACAGCTCCTAAAAATCCTTGGAATCTCCAAAGTGACAAGTATCTTTTTGTATGCTAATGAATGACTTCTGGCTGAGAGCTCTAAGATAGTTTCCAGATGTGGGCTGGTTACCAGGGGAACCAACCAAGAGATGAGTGAATTGGATCTTTCAGTCCCACTGCCTGACCTTCTGGGACAAGAGAGGGGCTGAGGTTGAACTGATCACCAATGAACTATGATTTGATCAATCACGGCTTGGAAACTAAGCTTCCATAAACACCCAAAAAGATAGGTTTTGAGAGCTTGGAGTTTGGTGACCAAGAATGTATCCACGTGACAGGAGTGTGGCACACCACAGCTCCAACGGGACTAAAGGTCCTGTACTCAGGTCCCTTCCAAATCTCATCCTATCTCTTCATGTGGCTATTCATTTGCACCATTTAAAATATGCTTTGTAGTAAATTGGTAATAATAAGTAAAGGGTTTCCCTGAGTTCTGTGAGCCACTCTAGCAAATTAATCAAACCTGAAAAGGGGGTGGTGGGACCATGCAATTTATAGCCAGAGGTTCAGAAGCACAGGTAAACAACCTGTAGCTTTCACCTGGCATTGGAAATAGGGGCCAGTCTTGTGGGACTCAGCTCTCAACCTGAGATGGGTGCGATGTGATGCTAAATCCAGGTAGAGAGTACTAGAATTGAGTAAAATTGTAGAGTACAGTGGCAGAGAACAGTTTTCACGTTACACAAAGAGCATTTGACTAACATTGCTTTTTACATCTGCAAATACCCCAAGATCATGCTATATCAGAAAGGTATCCCAAAGAAGAGTGATAACATGTCCCTTGTACCAGTCATCACACACCTATCAACACCTCAGTGGCTCCTACTCCCTAAAAATATGAAATCATACCTGGAGTTCAAGGCCCAGCCTGCCTATCTCATTCTACTCCTCTACACAAATCCTGGGCTTCAGTCACCTTGGTGTGCTCATCCTAATACACTGTGGTGGCGCATGCCTGCCTCCACACACCCGGCCTCTGTGCCCGGAAGGCTTGTCTCCTCCCCTCCCCATGTTTGTCAAATGTTTCATGCCAAGGTAATAATTCAAAGGCTAAAATGACTTGTTGCAAGCAGTCTTCTAGAAAGTGTATTTCAGATGTTCACACATAACTTTTTGAGTTGCAAAGGCCTTTGAGACCACTCATTTTACTGGTGAAGACACAGAGCCCAGGGTGTGGAGCTAGCTGCACAAAGCTATGGGGCACCTCCCCCTCCCACCCCAGCCCAGCGCTCTGCACTGTGCGCACTGTGCCCACTGCACAGCAGGTGTCCTGACTCCCAGTACAAACGTGAGAAGAGGGTGGCTCACAAATGAGATCAGGAAATGGCCTCAAAGGCGGAAGCCTGACCATATTTAATGTGCTTTAGGGCGCTTTACCTTCAGCCTAGCCATGGAATCACAAGCAAGGGCTGCTAGTGTACTTGTAATAGTATCCAGCTCCTGAGCTGGCTGCCTGGGAATGGATCCAGTTCTTAGAGGGCACTACAGGGTTAGACGAGACAATCATTGCCAATGCCTAATTGAACTTAATGACTAGCCTAATTAAGTCTTTTAATGGCAGGGCTGGCATGGCCTTGCCTGGTGCCCCTCGTGCAGGCTGCATCCTCTGTACTTACCTTCTTCTGGTGGGTCAGGCGGCTGGCTGGAGCACAGCTCTGCAGACCTGTAGGCCCCGGGCAGTCAGGAAGGGCTAACGTCATGCGTTCCCTCCTTGATAATATTCTCACAGGTTGAATATATTAGATCCCCATCAGAATAGCCCTCACGTAATATTTGCTGGGGCTCTACCATGGGCAAAGACGCTGTATCAGGTGCCAAGAGGCATAAAAATGGAAGGCAGCAAGGCACTAAGAAAAAATAAGACCATGACCCCTACATCAGTCTTACCTGTGTTCAAAGTCTAACGGGCTACTTACTAGGTGTGTGAGTTTGAGCAAGTTACTTAACATTTCTGAAAGTCTGTTTCCTCTTCCGCAAGTAGTAATAATAACAGCACCTACTTTATGGGGTTGTTTCAAGGATAAAATAAGAGAACTGTGTTAACACAGTGGCCAACAAGAAAAAGTTACAATAAATGATGTGATGAGAGGGCTGGGCAAGACAAGTGGGCTGTCCACAAATGAGTTCTGCGGTATGCCCCAGAAGGCAGAATCTGTTTCTGAGGATGAAGTTGCAAGTTTCCTACAACTAGAGCTGTTTACAACTAGAGCTGCAGGAGCGGCCAGGCGCATGGCTCACATCTGTAATCCTAGCACTATGGGAGGCGAAGGCAGGTAGACTGCCTGAGCTCACAGGTTTGAGACCAGCTTGACCAAGAGTGAGACCCCCTCTCTAAAAAGTCTGGCATTGTGGCGAGGCCCTTGTAGTCCCAGCTACTTGGGAGGCTGAGGCAAGAAAATCACTTGAGCCCAAGAGTTGGAGGTTGCTGTGAGCTATGATGCCACAGCAGTCTACTGAGGGTTACGAAGTGAGACTCTGACTCAAAAAAACAAAACAAAATAAAAAAATACTCAGGAGGTTGGTAAGGCAAGTCTTATATCTGTGGGTTCAACCTTGAGAATAATGAATGGTCTTTCCCGTAAGGTTTTATGAAAATCTGCATATTGGTGGAAGTTCCACCGCAGATGGTGGTTCGGAAAAGTGATAATGGCAAGTTAAATAAATAAAGAAAAATAACTTAAATGTCCACCAACAAGGGAATACTGCATCCATACCATAGGATTACTATGCAGCAGTTAGAAAACTGAGGTAAAGTCTGTGGACTAAACGATCTCCAATATGTACTTGTTGTTACATGAAGAAAAAAAAAAGGTATAGAACACAATATCATCCCATTTATGCAAAAAAAAAAAAAAAACCCACAGATTTTTGTGAGGACACCTACTAAAGTGTGTAAAGATATTAACAAACCATTGCAGCAATTACTTCTAAAGAGATGGCCAGGACTGGAGGAGATGACAGTTTCAGGCAAATTTAGCAGCATCTGTCGTCTTACTGGAAGTTTTACATCATCACAGCATTCTCAGTTTGCTTATACACTAAAAAGGCTGCATTGAAAAACAGGATCCCTGGGGTCACTTCCACTGAGTCAATGAATATAATCTAGAATGTCCACTATTCAAGCAGACTCCGAGGAGCACTTATTGAAATAGAATAGAATTTGACAGGAGATTGGACAAAACTGGCTTCAACTTTCAAGTCTTGAGACTTCTGCACTTTGCGACAGTCTGGAAAAACAAAAGGAATATTCCAGAAGTGACTCTGCTTTTGTCTGCTGTCATGTAAGGTATACTTGTGTGAACTGCTCATTTCTTTCCCAACCCTGAGAGACTCTGGAACTTACTCCTACCCCTGGCTCTAAGAAATGACCACCTCTAATGCTCTAATCACCAGAGCATTTTCACTTCTGCAAAACTAGGAACTGCAAAGGGCCAAAAGTCAAAACCTTTGCAGGACCTGCTAGAACCCATTCTAAGAGCCACTCCTGGTTTTAACTTCAATAGAAGTCAAGGATAGCTTCACTCAGGAAAAGCTGAAGGCCCCAAGGAAGTTGGGAGCAGGCTCTGGGGGAAGGGAGGCTCTGTGCCTGCACTTGGCTGCCTTTGCCGTCACAGGCAGTTGAGAAACAGTTCTGCTGACTTAGGCCCTTAGAAGCCCATCTCTTGTAGGCTGTGTGGCCTCAGGGCCTGTCCTTTCCCTGGGGCACAGGCAACAAGTTCATCCCAAGTCACTGCCTGTGCTCCTACCACCTCCTAGGGCCATCAGACACTCACCTCTGTTCCAGAAAGAGAAGTGACTAGGGCCACTTGTCAAAAAAACTGCTCTGCTTTTCAGAATGGGAAGTGAAGTACCCAAGTGCTGCAGCTCACAGGGCTTGCAGGGATAGACTATCACCTTTGAAAGGGAAGTACTGGGGCGGCTCCTGTGGCTCAGAGAGTAGGGCACCGGCCCCATATACCGAAGGTGGCGGGTTCAAGCCCGGCCTCGGCCGAACTGCAAAAAAAACAAACAAACAAAAAAATAGCCGGGCGCTGTGGCGGGCGCCTGTAGTCCCAGCTACTAGGGAGGCTGAGGCAAGAGAATCGCTTAAGCCCAAGAGCTGGAGGTTGCTGTGAGCAGTGTGACGCCACGGCACTCTACCC
>CAUYON010032505.1:0-28192 GCA_963573935.1 Arctocebus calabarensis
GGCCACAGGTGGCAATGCAGACGTAAATCAATTAAAATAAAATACGGATCAAAAATGTTTTCACATAGTAAACGAGAAAGTCTCATGAATGGTATGTCAATCAGGTTGATAAAAATATCTCAGATTGCATGTGAAGCCCCCCCACTGTACCCCATGATTGAACTAATGTACACAGCTATGATTCAATAAAAAAAAAGAAATAATGTTTGAAGAGGTAACTTTTGAAAACTAATAAAATATTTTGCTATAGATTTAGGAAATTATATAAGTTCAAAGCAGGAAGAATATAGAGAAATCATCCTGAGGCATATAGCAGTAAAACTGCTGAAAACCAAAGTCTAGGAAAACATAATGTTTCATATGATTAAAATATTATTAGAATTCAACTATATAAAAATAACACAAAAGATGGGAAAGAAGTAAATACAGTAAAAACCTTCCATGGTCTTTATTTTCTGTGAAGTGATACCACTTTTCATTAGACTTCAGTAACTCAAAGATGTATGTTGAAATTTGTAAGGGTAAACACTGAAGAGTAGGTAAAAATGTAGAGGGAAGAAAATAATAAAAATATGCAAGCTACAAGAATAAACAAAAGAGATGAGACACATGAGAAGGAAATAATAACGATTAGACCCTTAGGTTCATGTCGCCACTTTTTCTGGAAACAGAGCCTGATTCTGATGAAAATCTATGATGAAATTATTTTCTTTATTCATTTTGAAAAACCATGTTGTCTTCTAGAAGATTTGTATAATTATACAATTATTATAGTTATTTGATAATTTTTAGTACTTTTATCCTGAATATCTATCACAGTCAGTTTAAAGGACAGTATGAGAAAATAATCTTAATTTTTGAATTTTTTTTTTTGAGCACTGATTTACTACAAAGGATTATTTAGGACCCAAATGTTACTTGATCTGTGAGTGTGCTCTATGCAGTTGGGTCCCAGATAATACTTTTTAAGTACATCAGCTTCCATGTAGACAAAACATTCATAAAATGATCCCTCATAGAGTCTGGATCAAGTTTTTCCTATAACTTGCATTCTGACATTTCCCTACCAGTGTTCTGCAAGCTCCAGAATTCCTTATTGAATTTATACATTTATTGGTTGCCCTGTAACAGGAGTGTTTAAAACAGCTCTTTCAGATTTGAAAAAAAAATCCCCTTATGATTATAGCTTTTTTAAGGAAAGCAACTGCTCAAAAAAGTGACTTTCTAATGTATACAGCTGTTTTATTATAACTATTCTGTAAAAACTGGTTTGTACAGTATGGAGTCATCTACCCTAAAATTGTCTTTCTAACCTAGCTACAAAACAATAAAAATTGATATTTGTACATAGCAATAATGAACCCGAGATCATTATGGAAACAATTAAAATGTGTTATTCTTGGTTTTAGGACTTAGTTTATTTTGTTGTAGGATAATTCTTTTACAATTGATAACCCTAGAATTGACTGTTGTGCCAAAATGCTTACTTCTCAGACCACACTTTACACTACAATAGTGATTTTCAACTCATGTACCATGAGAGGATCTTAGGTGTACTGCAAAAAAAATTTTAAAGATCACTAATTAAATTTCAAAAAAAGTTCAAAGCAGAGAAATTATATTCTTTTTTTTTATTCTTTTTTAGAACAATGTAAGTGTTCCACTGAAGTTTAACCATGGTTTCAAGTGTGCCATGAGATAAACACGGTTCAAAAACACTGAACTAGAGCTTGTCCTATACTGTAATTTGCAGTTATTCTTAAAATGCTGGTAATGAGGATTTTTTTTTTTTAAAACTTTGGAGTCTTCTATTTATCCAAATATCATAAAAACCATCTCAACACCTAAAGATAGAACTGACCTTCAATCAATATACACTGGTAGGTTTGTATTGATTGTTAAAATAGTGCAATACAACCTTACTACTTAGTAAATGACCTTGATCCAGAGACCAGCTCTTGTGCCACAACAGCCCAGATCCAGTGCTCTTATTACCTTTCAGGACGCTACTCCTCGGCTGTTGTATTTTGGTTTATGAGGGCAGATCCCTCATGAATGACTTGGTTTTATTCTGATGGCAGAGAGTGAGTTCTCACTCTTGTTAGACAGGATTGGTTTGTGAAACTGAGTTGGTTGTTGTGGAAATAGATTTGTTTGCATGAGAGTGAGTTGTTATAAAGACAACACCCCCAGGTTTCCTCTGCTTCACAGATGTCTGCTTCCCCTTTGACCTTCTTCATCATATTGTGATGCAGCTTGAAAGCTTTCACCAGAAGCCAGGGCCATCCCCTTGAATTTCTCAGCCTACAGAACTGTGAGTTAAAATCTCTTTTCTTTATAAAGTACCTAGGACTCTGTCATATAAACACAAAACAAAGACACCACTCAAAGTGTTAGAGATCGGGGAAATACCTTTAATCCTGTTTGTCATGAATTGAGGTCTCCAGAGGCATCACTTATCTAGCACTTTTGAACTGCTGTGCAATATGCAGAGCTGGCCCAAGTTACTAGAAAAATCCCTCTGGCAAAGAGATGAAGACATTGGTAATTGGAGTTCGTTGGGAGAAGACTGAAACTATAATAGTTGGTATTATATAGGTACCAATATAATTGGTAATTGGAGTTCATTGATAAAAGACTGAAACTATAATAGTAAGGTCTAATAAGACCTTCTAATCTAGGTTTAGGCCAAGAGATGCTCACCACAAACTCTTGTTGGCTCCATCAGTACCACCTCCTCTTACCCCCAAGGTAAAGTGTATTGAAGACTGATCAACTTCCAGAGGTACATTTTCTCATCTGGACATGTTTCCTAGGGAGTAAATGAAGCCCTAGCACAAGGGCTTCATTTGTAAATAAATGAGTTTACAAGAGTAATATATCCCTCATATTTTTAAATAATCTTCTTTCAGATATTTTAGCAAAAATAGATTGGGACTGCATTTCCCTTCCTTAGGAGAAATATCAACCATCTTTTTTTCTTTGGATCTCCACTTTAGCTCTTCAAAAGCATTTTCTTCCTTAACAAAAACCCATAAAACAAAAAAACAAAAAGTGTGGTCACAGGAAACTAAAGCTGCTGACACTTGAGAAGAGGCTCAGTCATCTATTTTTCTCTTTGAATTTCTTTGCTCCATCCTATCTCTTTGATGTGGGGAGGGAAGGAAGAGGGGAAGAAGCATGCACATCTTTTCTCGAGAATTTAGCAGTAGCTCTATCCTGGAAAGGTCTAGAGTAAACTATCTACACAAACTTTTTCTTGATATTGGGGCATTCTCTGCTTCTAGATTTTATGCTCTTAGGTTTGCTACTTCTTGATATTGGCCATCTCAAATCACTCAGACTTGTGGTGGTTATGATCTTTATGGCAAATACAGAAAAATAACCCATTTGACCTGCTTAGATTCTAGCCCTCAGCTTTGATAAAATAATAATTTTTTTTTCTAGTAAGGTGAATTTATCGTGCCCTTAGTCTGTGGTCCAGTGGTATGTGTTTTGCGTGAATTGGCTTCTTTATCCTTTATAACAGCTCTCTGAAGTTGGTACTATTATTATATCCATTTTATAGATGAGTGCTTCACTGAGGCTAACAGATGTTTCCAATAAAACGAAAAACTCTTCTTTTTGCAAGTAATTCAAGAGTGATAGGCTGACACCATCTAGACATCCTGTTGTAAATGACCCTTTACTCAGTGGCTTCAAAATTCTTGTATTAACCAACTGTTGCATTATAGTTGCAAAAACATGGTTTTCTATTTCTATCCATCCTTCTACATTTACTAATTTCATCCTTCTGTAGAAAAGAGCATTCCTATTTTTCCCACTCTTTTCCTTCCCACTTAGGATCATTTGGACCCATCTATTTTCATTTATTCAGCCTTGTCATAATTTATGCCAAGATTCTTTTTGGTGCTCAAATTGTCTCAAATTTTCTCAAAGGAGTTTCTTCAAACTGCCTATGTCCTTCCCATAATCACTGAGTGATTTCTTACTTTTGGCACATCAAAATATTTCATGCTCACAGCCATACTCTCCTTGCTCTAGGTCTGTAATGAACCATTTCTCTAAAGAATCCCATTTCCTCTCAGAGGGAAATGGCATTTAGATGCCAAATCTGGGCATTAGGTATGTTCACTGTCACTGGATGTCACTGCCTCCAGATTCCATCAATGGAAAGCCAGAAAACACTTTTTGTCAAAAAATAATGAGTTCATTTTGCTATGTTCATTCTCTTTATTCTGATGGATAATCCCCCAAAGAGCTGGATTTCTGGCTGTATATGTCTATTGTGCTGTGCCACTGTGAGGTCTCTTACTCTTCATCTCTACCGGTTATTGGAAGATGTCACAATTTTATCCCGTCTCTTCCAGATGTCTTTTCTTACATCTTTGGTTCCAGAAAAGATTTTCATGACTATTTTCCAGCCTGTCTTTTTTCTAGTGCTGTTCTTGCCCCTATTTCACATCCAGG
Source organism: Arctocebus calabarensis (assembly GCA_963573935.1). NCBI lineage: Eukaryota > Metazoa > Chordata > Mammalia > Primates > Lorisidae > Arctocebus > Arctocebus calabarensis. Next base: position 4,471 of record CAUYON010032505.1, read on the forward strand.
CAAGGGCTGGACACTGGAAAAACAGAGTGCCATCTCAGAAAGTCATTACATCCTTGGTTGCTAAGAGCACAACACATTTCAAGAACATAGTTTGACTATTTGCAAGGTGTGGAACTTTCAATAGCTTTCAGCTAGAATTATTTTCTGTTCAAAGACAAGATATCACTTTATTATCCTCAAGGGTTCTCTTAGAAAAGTATATCTTCTCTAGCTTTTTCTCACCTTGCTTTTGTTTTTTGTGAACATTTTCTTTTCAATTGCAAATTAATTTTTCAAAAAGTGTGAGTTTAATACAAAAATTGCTAACTATTCCTCGTATGTTTGGTGCAATATTTATTTAAATGTAGTTTATCATTCTTTCAATAGAGATAATGGTATTTGGATCTGCATTAGTTCATATATGGCACTTATTCTTTCATTGATTGATTGATTGAGACAGAGTCTTTCTCTGTTGCCTTGAGTAAAATGCTGTGGCGTTCATAGCTCACAGAAACCTCAAACTCTCGGCCTTGAGCAATCCTTTTGCCTCAGCCTCTGGAGTAGCTGGGACTACAGGCACATGCCACAGTGCCCAGTTAGTTTTTCTATTTTTAGTAGAGATGGGGTTTTGCTCTTGTTCGGGCTGATCTTGAACTCATAAACTCAAGCAATCCACCTGCCTTGGCCTCCCAGACTGCTAGGATTACAGGTGTGAGCCAGCACTCCCACCTATAGCACTTATTTAGATCCCATAGGCCTGGTGGTTTTTCTTACTTCCTTATCCTTTCCTATGGTGGTGGGAAAAGGAGACAGATAAGTATGAGTTCTTTTTTTTTCTGCTGTCAGGTTTTGTTGTTGTTGTTCTCTTTCGTTCACTCAAAGGATCTGTAATCCTCAGGTCCAATCCACTTCTGAGAGACTTTGTTCCATCTCCTCTGCAGCATTTCTCATCTTCATTTCTTTTGTGAAACTCTTATCCTATTTCCTGTCAGCTATCCCTTGATTGCATCTTTAGCAAGGTGGTTAAGAGCTGATTTCTGGAGATAATCTCTAGCTTTGTAGTCTTAGGAAAAGTACTTAATCTTTCTGTGATTAATCTTCATTTCTTATCTGGAAATAAGGGGTAATAATTGTACCTACCTCTCAATGTTGTTGTAAGGATTTATTGAATAATCCATATAAATCATGTAAAATAACACATCACATAAAGTTTCAATACATGTGAGCCTCTATTATTATTTACTGGTGCCTAAAGCCTATAAAAGACTTAACATCTATCTGTCTGCTTCTAAGAAGAAATGCCTGTCCATTATCCTTCCACAGATAAATTCAACAAAGTCCCACTACCTCTACTCTTCACATAAAAAGGAAAGGTGTCTCACCCGAGTAAATGACCAGTGAGAGATACAGTAAGAGGTAAGAAGGGAAAGGTCAAGGGGGAACACTATACTCTCCTAGATACTTTGACCTAGTTGTGTCTCTCATATCTTTCTGGATGCAGGGTTTGAACTCAACCTCCTATGTTTTTATTTGCTAAATCTAGTGACCCTATCTGGAGATTCCATGAGCAGGGACCAGTACATGACTCTCTGTCTGAAGATACCATGATTTGGTACAAAGAAGAGCTGTAGTAGATGCCGTCATGAGTTGCTCCCTCCCTTGGCCCTGATTAGCTAACACAGGTCTTACTTTCAACTGCCAAGGTCTGCGTTTCTGGTCATGATGGCTTTTTCCAAGACTCAAGGGCAGATGAGAAATATTAGAAATATTAGTGAAATAATCCCTGCTCCTCCACCTCAGTAGCCCTCAACCAATGACTCCTGAAGTTAGAATATAAATGCCCTAGTCCCTTGCCCTTTCTGTGGGCTAATTCTGAGGCATTTATTAGAAACTGTTTGGCAATGTTTTCTGTCAGGATTAAGCTCCAGTCCTCGGGTTGCTGCTATGGTGATTGGATTTATAATGGGCCCTCTCCTTGCATACATTGCCTTTCCATCCCCATTTTCCCTCCTCACTGTGTTCTCAGTGGTCTCTGTGCCTCTCAAATATACACTCCTCATGTCAAGGTCTGATTCTTGGGAACCCAAATAGGATATGTATGAGCCCTTAGTTTCGCTTTTATTTTGGAAGCTTTCTGATGACGCTTGTATTATGTTAACCCCTTTGGTCAATGCCACTACTTGAGTAAGGTAAGTGTATGGGTTTTGTTCTTAAAAGAAAATTTAAATCTCTCCAATTCCTATATTGTCTCAGAAAGGTCTTCCATTTTTTTTATACCTGGTTTGCATTTCAGTAATTGTCTGGTGTGCTTTATTCACAATGAGTAATCTGTTTCTTTCTTTAGGATGCCAAGAGATTGGCTTGGAATTGGATATCACGACCAGCTCTGGCACAAGAAATGAACGGCCTTCCACTGCTGCTTGTGAGGAACCCTTACAAAGGTAGGATAATATGTAGCTAAATTACTTGCCTCTTTGAGCTGGCAAAGAATATAATTAAAATAAAGAACTGACATCTTATGTGACAGAGTCTGAGTAGGAAGCATAGCATTTATCACCTCCTGTTCGCTAGCTTTTCTTTGGGGAAAAAAAGTCAGCAAGATTTTATCTTGGGTGACGCCTACTCACCTGGCTTGGCTTAAGCTAAAAAAACCCATGAAAATGGTGGGGTGTGAAATAACATGCCAGATATGCGATTTGGCTGTATTATGGCTTAAATGCTAAAACCAAAATTCACTTTCCCAGAAAAGGAATTAGTAAATTTGCACTATATATTGAAAAGTAATAAAGGTGCAAATCCTGTGAGGAAAACGGGGCATGGATTCTTGTCAGTGCCTAAGTGTGGAGAGCGATAGCAATGTCTGCCTCTTAGGATTATATCAGGAAAGTCCTGAGGGCTCACATTCAAAGCCTATACAGATTCTTAAGAACAAACCTATTGCATGAAGCATGATGTGTGTGAATAATGAAGAAGCTTACATAGAGATTTCACTGAGTTGACCTTATAATAAATATTTTTATCTCCTATAACTATTGCTAAAGGGAAAATTGAAAACATTGACCTGACTCTCTGCAGAGAAGTTAGAATTAAGTTTTCTACATTCCAGAGTCCTGATAAAGAATTCACCTAAGAACTCAAGATCCTTCAAATCTAGGCCTCAGCTGAGACCACAGCATCCTTTCTTTCCTAAATACAGTCTCTGAGTAGGAGGTTCTCAATGTAATACTGACGTAGGTGTGAACATTCAGTGTTTAAAGTCATGGGAAGCAACTTAAATTAAATTGCCTTGAAATTTTTTAAGCTTTGAAATTTCTATTTTGGATATTAAAAAAAAGAGGGATGGGGAGAGAAAAAGAGAAACAGCTTGTTCACTGAGGAGCTTTTTGTCCATCCGTTTCCCCTACCCCAATTCTCTGGGAATTAACAATCATTTATTTTATTGACACTAGCACGTGTCTGTCAGTACTAGAGAAAATGCACTTTGTGGTGTGTGCTTTTTTGTATTGGTGGCTATTGTGACAAACTCTTATCAGTAAGATCTCTTTTATACCAAGTAAAGTCACAGCCATCATCAGAGAAGCTATATTTACAAGGCCACATTCCCTTGCAAGCTTGCTTGTACAATCTGCTCCTGAACATCCCATCTGGCATGGATTGGAGAGATTCAAGACATGGGCTTACTTAAAGCAATACATTTTTTTTTTCAATCAGAGATTCACATCCAAGGAATGAAAGATTCTATTCCTACTTCTATTAAGCTTTAGAATTCCTTTATTTAAGTTATCAATCTGATTTTGATGTCCAGAAAGACAGAAAAAGAGACATAAAATCTAAAAGAGAAAGGTTCTGAGCTGAAACTGGCAATCAACCAATCTACAAGTAATATTTTTCAAAGCAGTGTTTGCCATTACTCAAGCTTATGTCGTTTCCTTTATGTCTTGAGTCTTTTAGCTGTTTTTGTTTACAGTAATCGGTGGATGCAGACTGAGTCTGTCTCCTTAACTATATCCATAACGTTCATTTGGAAAATGAACAACAGCAGTACTAGTGCCTGGCAAGTAGTGGGTGCTAAATGAATATTTGTTGAATGAAAGAATACTTTACATTTTACTAGCATTATACAGTTTCAAGTGCTGCAACAATCATTTTATTTGATTCTCACAAGTAGCTAGAGAAGAAACTGAGAATCGCTGATTCTACATTCCAGACTAAAGTCACCCAGCTGGGAAGTGGCAGAATTAGGATTTAAACTCAGATTATATAAATGGAAGACCATATATTGACCCTGCCAAGCATAGAGGCATGAAATGCAAGGCATCTTTGGGGAAGAACTAGTTCATTTTGATAGCAATTAAGGACATGTTATATAGGAGGATAATCGGCACCTGTTCTGGAATGGCAAATTTTGGCTACCCTGTGGAGGGCCTTGAACGATGGGCTGTGCGTTTAGACTACACATCAAAGTCAATGGGCGATCGGTGGAAGTTTTTGAGAAAGAGATTAGTGTCATCCTATAGGTAGATTATCTTTTTCCATGATATATTGGAAGAGGGTGAGAATGGCAGCAAATAAAACTATTTTTTCCTCATTTTTTTTCCTCCAGGAAAAAAAAAATCAGAAGTTGACATACAAGAGAGGTTAAGTGGACAGAGGGAATCTGAGATGCTGTGCTTAAAGGGATAGACCTTCATAGTCCCAAGGTCTGATTCCTAGTGCGAGGGGGAATGGAGTAAAGACTGAAGCTTTGTGGAGGCATTTGGAACCTCAGTAGAGTAGAAAATAAAGGGGCTTCTATAGCACCTCTAGGGCTTACCTAAGACTAGATAAGGTAAGGTGTGGTGAACCCAGCTGACACAGCGTTGAGCCTTTGAGTAATACAGTCAGTGGAGTGGGAAAACCAGAAAACATAGAGATTAAGGGGATAAGGAAATAACAAATTTGGGGGGTGCCTCTAAGACATACTCAATTTAAATGGTAAACTATAAATTAGAGCGACAAGGTAGAAGAATTGGAAAGGACGGAAGGCCTAGAAGCAGTGATGAGTAGATTAAAGGCTCATGGTGTGTGAGGAAGGAAATTGTAGAGCCAGAGGAGAGAATTTGAGAGTTGAGGTTCTTGAAGACTTTGAGAAATGACAATTTCTGAAGTATAGTGAATGACTAAATTTCAATGGAAATGGAAGTCCTTGGGGGCTTAGGGACAGTATAATAGTGACCAGGGTAATAGAAGAGTCATTAATAAGAATGGCAACTTCACTGGGGAGAGTATAAAACAAAGGGCCAGAGGAGAAATGCAGTGAAACTTAATTTGTATAGAAAGCCTTTATTGAGACAAAGGACAAAATCAAGTCAAGCTTCCTTATTTCTGATTATTCATCGATCTCTCTGCTATATCCTACCCTACCCTCACCTTTCATTGCCAGATTACAGCTCCTCCATGAACAAAAATTCACTCTTTAATGCAAACTTTAAAATCATAGGAAAGCCTGTTTGCTTTTTATAGCAAAGGAAACTCTCCTTTTTATGGATGAACTTTTGAATGAATGACTAGAAACAGGTTGAAACAGTGAATGAATGCAATTTTTGACAGGAAGGAAAATGGGAGGTATAGCCGGCAGCTCTCAGGCTAGAGTAAGCACAAGGACAGGGAAGGCTGTAAACTGGACTGGAAGAGATTCACTTGGTTAGAGTTTGCTGAGAAAATGTCTTTGGTTATTTCTCAGAGTAAATGTAAACTTGCTTAAAATTCATGAGAAAGGAAATAACAGAATTGCAGGAAAATCATAGATAATATGCCTGTGATAGTTGGAGAATCTCTCAAAGCCTAGATGATGATTCTATTACAAATTAATGCAGCTGCTGTGTTTTCCAGCAGGCCTTTCATGAATATCAATGGATTCACTTCAAGTCCTGAATTCTGCCCCCACCCCCCCTTTCCCTGTCTCCCTAATACATCTATTCTTATCTGACGTTGCCGGGATAGGGCAGAAATAATATGCCATTGGCTTCTGCTCCGCCTCACGCTGCCTCTGCATCCTTACTCACCTTCAACTTTTTTCCTTCCTTTCATTTCAGGGAGAAAAAAAATTTCCTTCTCACTAAAAGAGCTACATGTGCCCTTGTTACCTCCCCTCAAAGCTCCTCCAACTTCATCAGCAAGTTCTTTATTCCAGAACAATCCGTCCCTCCCTCTGCCATATACTTTCTTTCTTCCTATTGAAGTCAGTCTCTTGAGTATCCCTGTTTCCTGTGCACTCATTCACTTCCCAGCTCCTTGTTACCTACAACCCTGACCACACTGTTATAATGAGGTTTTCAGGAAACCCAGCTTTTCTGCATCTTCCTTCTCCTTGACTCTTTATGAAAACTTTCCTCCTTTGGCTGACAGGACTCTATCTCCTCCTGATTCTCCCCCTCCTATTCATACTGCCTACTTACTATTTAATTTTTCTATTTCGTCCTGAACCTAGGTACTCCCCAATGATGTACTTGTCCTTTTCTTCTTTTTATCTGTATCTTTCTTCAGATCTTATTAAACACCTCACTTTTGCTCTTTCCTGAATAGAGATTTCCAAACGTGTAGCCTCAGTCTTGGCCTCTTACATGAGTTCAATTTCCATATTTCCAGTTGTCTCCTGGACACCTGCACCTGAATGTCTCCCCTGTATCACAATTCAGAGTTCTCATTCCAAAACTAAACCAGGCCTTCTTGAGCTCTGCTGATGCCTCAACCAGATACCAGTCAGCCTTGAACCTTTTTACTCCCTTACCCCAACATGTCAGTTCTGCTTTCTCAAAGGTGTTGTACTTGTTCCCTTATTTTTATTCTCATCATTACTACTTAAGCCCATTTTTGATTTATTGCTAACCCAGGCTAAGGAAGAGCCACCTGCATGGTCTCCCCTGATTTCCAGAGACTCTGCTCCCACTAATGCCGGAAATACGGCTGACATGATAGCACTAGACTAATCAAAAAACTTTGTTTTTTCATACAATAATGTTTAAGCTCCCTAGTTTGAAACCCAGAACATTTCTAAAATTTGGTTCCACCTTAATTTTTAAACTTAATGCCACCTCTTTAAATATATTCTGTTCTCTAGTCAATAGAGTCATTTGCCATACATGCTCTAGCTTTCCTGACATCTGGTCTTTTTCTCTTGCAGACACTCAGTCTTTTCCTATACTTAGTATTTATGCATGCCTCAAATCCTACCCACTCCCCAAAACTCCTCTCAAATATTGCTCCCTTAATGAAGTCTTCCTGATCACCCAGCTAAGAATAATGTCTCCCCTTTTTAAACATTCATAAGATTGCACTTATATCATATACCACCTTTTATATTTAGTAGATTTATTTATGTGCATGTCTTACCTGTATCATATGTGAATTGCCCACAGTTTTACTCACAACAGATTCTAATTAATTATATGATAAGTATATTAATATGAAAATATACTAATCAATGAGTAAATATACAGATATCAAAGGGAATTTGGCAATGAGAAGAGGGCAGGTAAGGGAGAGCTGACATAAATATATCCTAAAAATTTGAATTTATGTCTCTTGGCAACTTTTTTTTTTTAAGCCTGTTGCCCAGACTAGAGTACCATGGTTTCAGCCTAGATCACAGAAACCTCAAACTCCTGGGTTCAAGTGATCCTCCTGCCTCAGTAGCTAGGACTATAAGCACCTGCCATCACGCCCTGCTAGTTTTTTCTAGTTTTGGTAAAGACAGGGTCCCTCTTACCCAGGCTGACCTCAAACTCCTGAACTCAAGTGATGCTCCCACCTGCGCCTCCCAGAGTACCTGGATTACAGGCATGAGCCACTGCTTCTGGCCCCTTATGCAACTTCTAAAAAATTACTGAGATATAGGTAATATACAGTATAATTTGCCCATTTAAAGTGTACAAGTCAGGCTTGGTGCCTGTGGCTTAATAGGTTAAGGCGCCAGCCACGTACACCTGTATACCTGAGCTGGCGGGTTCGAATCCAGCCCGGGCCTGCCAAACAACAATGACGGCTGCAACCAAAAAATGGCCAGGCGTTGTGGCAGGTGCCTATAGTCCCAGCTACTTGGGAGGTGGAGACAGGAGACTTGCTTGAGCCCAGGAATTGGAGGTTGTTGTGAGCTGTGATGCTACGGCTCTCTACCCAGGGGGACAGCTTGAGGCTCTGTCTCAAAAAAAAAAAAAAATAAAGTGTACAAGTCAGTTGTTTGTAGTATATTCACAGGGTTATAGAACTGTCATTAAAATATGATTTTATAACATTTTTCCCCTAAAAGAAACCCTGCACCCACTATCAGTCAATTCCCATTCTCTCTTCCCCTCCCCTAACCCTTAAGCAGCCACCAATCTACTTTCTAAACCTATAAACTTGCCTATTGTAGATATTTCATATAAATGGAATCATACAATATTCATTCTTATGTGACTGGCTATTTTTACTTAGCATAATGTTTTCAAAGTTCATTTATGTTGGAGTAAGTATCAGCACTTCATTTCTTTTTGTTGCTGAATAATATTCCACTATGTAGATCTTTTATATTTTATTTATCCATTTCTCAGTTGATAGATATTCAGATTGTTTCTATTTAAGTTATTATGGATAATGATGCTATGAATATTCATGTACAAATTTGTATGTGAATGCCGATCTAGGTATATACTTCTCCTGATTATATACCTAGAAGTGGAGTGGCAAGTTCATATGACAACTCTTTTTATCATTTTAAGGAACCATAAGACAATTTTCCAAAGCAGTGGCACCATCTTACATTTCTACTAGCAATGTATGGAGGTTCCAATTGTCCATATTCTCACCAACACTTATTTTCCATCTTTTTATCATGTGTTTAGCCCTCCTAATGCATGTGAAGTCTTTGTGGTTTTGATATATATTTCATAATGACTGATACTGTTAAGCTTCTTTTCTTGTGATTATTGGCCACTTGTACATATTCTTCGAATAAATGTCTATCCAAATCATTTGTCCTTTTTCTCAAACTGGGTTATTTTTATTATTGAATTTTTATTATTGAGTGCTTTGTATATTCTGGATAAAAGTTCATTATCAGGTAATGATTTGCAAATAATATGCAACTTTAATAAGTTGAACCTGTGACAGTTGTCTTTTTTATGTGATGATAGCAATGGTAAAGTGAAAAGATTTCTGAAAAGGAAAACAAATAAAATCCCTGAGGTACATCATTTCAGACATAGAAAAAAGATTCAAGGATCTGAATGAGTAAACAGAATGAGAAAGAAGGGAAGAAGAAGAAAGAGAAGAGGATGAAGAGGAAAAAGAATAAGAGGAGGAAGAGGAAGAATTCTTCTAAATGACTACACACCATTTAATAATAATCTGAAGCACTATGGTTGAGAAGTAATTTTTAAAGTGGTTAGGTTTAGAAAAGTAAAATTGTTATAAATAGAAAGATTAAGTTAAATTATGGAATTCTTGGTAGTATAAGTTCTTTCATATGTGTATGTGCACGTGTGTGCATATATATTTAGATATATAATCATTATATACAAAATTCTAGAGAGTTTATGGCTCAAGGAATTTTGACTTACAATCGAAACTAAAATGACAGATTCATAATTCAGATTTGAAGGTTGTATAATTCTTTACTAAAAAATAGAGACTAACTTTTCAAAAGATAAGTTGATATTTGGCTGCTTATAACTGCAACCAGCATCTTATATTTTTAAAAATAGTTATGAATTTTCCTATACATTTTATGATTTAACTCTATTAGTAGGAGTCTGGATGAAAATCACTTCTTGTTTAGTTGGAATTTCACTTCAGCTTTGGCATCTGATTCAATCTTAAGAATGTTAGCCTCAAATCAGAAAAGTCTTAGCTGCTTTTTTAAAAACTGAGGCAGTTCTGACAGAATAAGCCCTCAACTCTTTGGTAACTGATAATTAGAAATCAAAAGTATTTCCCACATTATAGTGAGGACTGTTTTCAAAATTCTATTCCCAGAGACTGGAGATAAGATGAGTTGGGGGAAGGGTGGTTATGTGGTCTGTTTTGTTTTTATTTTTATCTGGAGTCAAACCAACTGATTTCTCACACTTAAATGCCAAAAATATTGGAGCACTTTTTTAATGATAAGTGGTAAGCTTCCTTACCACTGAAGTTAGAGTGACATGATAATGGCAAACATATTTTTGGTCTAGTAGACAGTGAAAATCAGTATAAAAAGGAAATATAGCACTTTTAGGAGCAGATGGCAGTGCTTTCAAAACTTTTAGAGTTTTTTTTTGCTTTTTCAAACTTGTGTGGTATGTAACCAATTAAAATTACTAAAATCAGATGGTGTATTGACTTGTGAGCACCTTGTAGACTGATTGGATAGATATGTGGGGTGATACTGATAGTGGATCCTGTTATCCAAGACTGAATAAAGGTGCACTACCGATTATCACACTTAAATACATCCTGACTAATCCTATTTTGGCCACTCTATAATGTGTCTCTACTTATTTATCTCTGAAAGGTATCCATTAACCTTAACATGCCATCTGGTTTTTTAAAACATTTTATTTTGAATTAATTTTACGCTTACAGAAAAGTTGCAAAAATAGCACAGAGTGTTCCCATATACCCCTTACCAAGCTTTCCCTAATTAATTACATAAGCATGGTACAATTATCAAGATGAGGAAATTAACATTGGTATGGTACTGTTAACTAAACTGCAGACCTCATTAAAATTTTACTAATTTTGCAACAAAAATCCTTTTTTTCTGGTCTAAAATTCAAATCAGGATTCCCCTTATCAAGTGTGTCTTGAGTTTCTTCAAATCTGTGACAGTCTTTTTTTTTTTTTTTTTGTCTTTTATAGAAAGTCTCTTGTTGGTATAATGTTTTCTCATGATTTGATTTGGCAGGAATGCCACGGAAGAGATACTGTGTTCTCAGTATTTCATATCAAGAGTTTCATGATGTCATGGTAATCTTAACCTTGATTACTTGGTTAAGGTGGTGTCTGTTGGGTTTCTCCACTATAAAGTTGCTATCATTCCCTTGTTCTTAATAAATATCATGGGGGACTGTGATTTAAAGAACAAAGCAGGCCAATAATTCTCATATGTTTTCAAATGATTTGGCAACCCTAAAGGGTAGAAAGACTAGTAACATAACTTTGAATATAGACAAATGTGTTTAAGAGGAAGAAGCACTTTCTCTACAGGAAAATTTTGTTTATACCTTCTCATTTCCCTCTAGCCTTCACTGCTAATTCATTTATTTGAGAAAAAGGAAAACTTTTACATATTCAGCCCCTATTTGGAAAAGCAATCCTGAGTTACAGAGCCAAGATGTGGCATCAGATAAAAATTCTTAGAAGTTTTTGAGATTAGAGGTTTTCATTGTTTCTACTTCTCATTTATCATTTTCTGAGTAGTTATGATCATTTTTCCAGTCTGTGTTGGAGAAAATTTTACAAGAAAGAATTGTTTCTTTGGATCATAGATAAAATCTGAACCTTATTATAACAATGTCAGTCACATTGAAATATTAAAGTCCTCTTTCAATAAACATAGTGGAATGGTATAACTCCTCCAAGTTTCACTAAGTTGACTGTAAGTGATCCATGTCCTATTCTTTAACATCTCCAACTGATTTGTTTATTCCTTTGTCCATCAATTCCTCATTCACTCATGCACTCACTCTATTGGTTGAGCACATGTAATTAAAAGCTACTGCACTCAATGATTCATGAGGTACAGAGAAGAGGTTGTGTCTGCCCTCGTGAAATTTAGTATTTACTAGTCCAGAAGCATAATAGTTACAATATGCTATTATATTATAGCTATTGAGGACTCTCTATTTCTTATGTATGTACAGAACCCCAAAGGAGGGAAAGGTGTAAGTTCCACCCTTCCACCCACTCTCTTCAAATTCCTTTGAAACAAAAGAACAAAAGTGGTAAGACATTCTTTCATGAAAATGAGTCTATGAGCCTAAAAGTAAAGGAAGTGCATAAGAAGACAAAATAGATAACTAGACAATCTCTTCTGCCATTTTCCCAAAGTAGTTGGGTCTACAGTTGGATACCCCATTAGAATAACCAGAGAGACTCTGTCTGGGAGAGCTCAGTATTTGCTCACAGAGTCTCCAAATGTCACGTAAGAACCAGCTTGGAGAAAGCATTGGGTGTCTCCCTTGCTAGTTAAGTACCTAGAGAGGGTGTGGGATGGAAGGGATCTCGTATGAGAGTACAAAGCCAGAAGCACTAAGCCAGATACATGGATCAGTAACCAATTATTTGTTCACGGGCATGTTTTTCATGCTATAGCATGAGCTTCTTGAAGGAAGGCATAGGTCATCAGCAACACTGTGGCCCTAGCACTTGGCACCAGGCCAAGCCTGCAGAGAGGGCTCAGGGAAGGTTTCTCTTATGAATGGGCATCTTCAAACTTTTGTGAATCTCCAGGGGACCCTTCATATATACACTGTGGACCCAGTGTTCATAGACATTATTTACAATTGAGTCATATGCTTTCCAAAGTCTCAAGCTATGTATAGATGTGAGTGGGCTGCTCTGGGCTTTCAGAACAATGCATTTCATCTCCTAGGACTCAAACCAAGTATACCATATCTCAAAGTCTCACATCATATAACTTTGGTCCTTCTGACAAAGGACAGACATTTTTGGCCTACTAGACTAGGTTAGAGACATAACATGTTAGGTACACCAATATCATCTTATGTTTTCCTTTTTATAGAATTCATCATTTTGTAATTATTCTCTTAATATCTGTATTTCTTGAGAGAATGTGAGCTTCCAAACCCAGATCTGCAGGATGTCTTATTTATAGCCATCCTTGGCACATGTCACCTAGTGCATAAGAAACATTTAATAAATAACCATTGCATAAGTGAATGAACAAAAGGCACAAAACACAGAAGAGAAATATAATCAGAAAGATGTAATTAAAGGATTATGGGGAAGTGGAAAATGGGGAAGCTATATTCAGTCAGGGAGGTACATTTAAAATGAGTCCAGAAGGATGAGGAGGAGTCAGAGCTCTGAATATTGGTGTTTTAAAAAAGAGTGGTGGTGACAGGACAAGGAGAAACTTCCAGATGGAAGGAGCTGTGGTGGCAAAGACATATGATGGAGAAGGGAAGGATTTGGTTACTTGGGCAGGAAAATAGGGGATATAAAAGTGAGCAGGCAGAAATAGGATCAGAAATGAAATATAATCAATAACTATGTGAGTGAAGGATTGAGAATTTAAATAATACAAATATAATCATTAAAATATGTATGCTTGCTAGTACTATAGGTCAAATATCGGATGATGCTTTCTTATTACTTTTTAATTATTGTTTATGTTAATGCTTTGAAAGCTTCAGTGTATGTGGTTCCAATCAGAAATGTACAACAGTTTCTGTTAGAGAGGTGTGAAACTGAGGCACGATATGTTTTATTATAATATAAAACCAATTTTGATAATGATCAGAACTTAAGTATAGTAGAAAACCCAGGGAAATACGGTTAACGGTGAAAATAAGTTTGTTATACTTGTTCAAAATAACTGTTTCTGATTTAACCTCCTAAGATCACCTCTTTGCCTTAAAGGTTAAAAAAAGGGGCATGCTTTGTGGCCCTTCTTTGTGACTAAGACCCAAAATATGCATGGAAATTTCATCTTCCCCTTCTTAGACTCTCCAAAAGATACTGTTTGACGAATCTTAAGTTAGTGTTTTTTTGTTTTGGGGGGTTTGTTTCTTTTTTTGGTTAAAAATAATAGGTAACCTAAATACCTCTTTCTGCACTTTAAAATTCTTTCCTTCACTCTTTTGGTAAGATGGAGGCCCATCATTTCACAGCCAGCAATAGTATTGTTTCCCAAGTACACGCTGCCCATGTACTTGTTATCCAACATCCTGTCAAATAACCTTCCAATTTTAAATCTCTTCTTAATTCAAGAGACTCCCAGAGAGAATCAATATGACTTTCTGTTTTTATCTCTACTTGCTTTTTCTAAAAATGTGCAGAGAAGTATAAACTTTGTATAGATTCCCACAGTATGGGGAGTTTAATACCCACCCACCACCCCACCCGAAAAGGTGAAATAGCCATACAAGGAAATGGAATGAGCCACTCAGCACCACTCTATGAGCAGTTTAAAATGACAGCTTTGCAGAACATATGTGAGCTCAGAATAAAGACCCCTGGTAAATTCATGCAATATGCTTTGTACACTAATAAAATTCATCATGGTCTCTCGGAATGCAGCAATTATTCATACTCTCATTTTATTTTTGGGAGGGGCAAATGGAAACAGTTCTACATAGCAGACTGTTGAGATAAAGGCAAGTGGGATGTGATTTTTCTCAGGTGTGCAGTTGAGACAGAGAAATAGGAACCTGAATATGAAGGTCGGCAGCAGTATTGCTTTTTCCTGTCAAAGCATTGGAATTAAGTGAAATGGATTTGAAATAGAAGAACATATTGTACTGTACTTCTTATGGAAGAAAACATATCCCTATAACACTTTGTACAAGCTAACATTAGACATGGTAATTAAATTCAGTGGTTGTTCCAAGATTAATAGATGCTTTACTTCAAGTACTTTGCTAGCAGAACAAAATCAGATGGAAGCAAAATGAGAGAAAAATGAATCTCATCCTTCTCATTTCATTGAGCTGTGGGAAAGCATTTTACAGCTAACTCTTCGCAAAGACTCAATACACAGTCTCATGAGGTGGTCCACTTTCCTTCTGATGCATGCAATTCCCACCACACTGACTGTAAAGCAATGTCCTTTGACTACCAGTTCAGTTCCATTTAGGCCTTTGACAGGATGTATCACCAGGCACATTAATTTTTGACATAATTTAAATCTCATTTCAAAACTCTCATCTCACGTCAATAAAGGTGATGTTTAATGGGTTATGTTCACTAGAGACTGATTTTATTTTCAAAGAAACTACTGTTTAGGTCAAATCAACTCAAGTTTTACTTACTTATGAAAAAGCACCAGAGTTAGGCAGCATATTTTATTGGATAGAGTGAGCTTGCTTTTTACCTAGATCAGTTTTTCCTAGTGAAGATATTCTCTACCACTAATAATAGTACATAATATTATCATGTACTCCTCATGGCATATCCTGGGCACATCATTACTTTTCATGGTATTCCCGCCCAAACCAAATAATCTGAATAGAATTATTAGAATACATCAGACAAATTCAAATGGAGGATCATTCAATAATTCTTCAAAAATATCAATGTCTTAAGAAACAAAAAGTCTGAAGGACTTTTTAGGGTAAAGGAGACTGAAGCAACAAGACAACTAAACATAATATGTGGTCCTGGACAAGATCCTGGACCTTCAAAGAATTTCTATAAATTCAATTATTCAATTGGCAATATTGAAATATGGATAACAGATTGAATAATAGTATTATGTCAATGTTCAATTTCCTGATTTTGATACTATGATTATGTAAGAGAATATTCTTGTTCTTAGGAAATATATGTTGATGTATCTAAGGGTAAAGAGACATAATTTCTGCAACTTTTAAACAATTGAGAAAAATGTATCTCTATCCATATATCAGCAGAAAGAATAATAAAAAAAAGTGAAGAATATTAACAACTGGTCAACCTACAGAAAGAGCACATGAAAGTTTTCATGCTATTTATGCAACTCATATAAGGTTGAAACTATCCAAATAAAACTTTAAAAAATACTTTAAAAAAGATAGTCTTTATATTTGGCATTAAGCTTTAGTTGTCTCGAAAGCTTTGTCTTGCCTGGTTTTTATCTTGTATGCATTAAAATGATTAGCAATGACACAAAAATCATAGTAATGTCAAAGAATTGTAAAAAATGACAACATATATTTTTCTTTTTAAATTTATTTCAGATTAATATGAGGGTACAAATGATTAGGTTACATTGTTGGCATTTGGTAGTAAAGTTTATTTGGTAGGTAAAGTTCAAGTTGTAGTTGAGCCCTTCACTTAGGGAGTGTGCTGTATGCTCTTACATTTTGCCCATTAAGTGAGAGCTTACTAATCCCCTCTCTTCTCCTTGTCCCCTTTTCCTTTTGCCCCCTGCCCCTCACTTGTATTTTAATTGTGTTTTTCTCTCTTGTGAGGGTGTAGTAGTTGATCTATTGGTTTCATATTAGTATTGCATACATTGGATTCTTGCTTTTCCATTCTCATGATACTTTACTAAGAAGAATGTTCTTCATCTTCATCCAGGTAAATACAAGAGATGTAAAGTCTCCATATTTTTTATGTCTGAATAGTATTCCAGGGTATACATATGCCAGTTTATTAATCCACTCATGCATTGATTAGCACTTGGGTTGATTCCACATCTTGGCAGTTACGAATTGGGCTGCAGTGAACATTCTAGTGCAGATGTCCTTGTGGTAAAATATTTTTTTTTTCTTTTGGGTAGATATCGAGGAATAAGATTGGGGGATCAAATGGAAGGTTTACTTTTAGCTCTTTGAGGATTCTCCATACTTCTTTCCATAGAGGCTGTTTTAGTTTGCAATCCCACCAGCAGTGTAAAAGAGTTCCAATTTCTCCACATCTGTTCCAGCATCTGCAGTGTTGGGACTTTGTGGGGATCTTCTCAATGAAGTTAGGTGATGTCTCAGAGTGATTTTGATTTTCATTTCTCTGATGATTAGGGACAATGAGCTTTTTTTTTATGTGTTTGTTGGCCATGTCTCTGTCTTCTTGGGAGAAGGTTCTGTCCCTGTCTCTTGCCCAATTATAAATGGGATTGTCCACTCTTCAAAACTCTTAACAATATTGTTCTAGGAAAGGATTTTATGAAGAAGACCCCTTTGGCAATTGTGGCAACAGCAAAAATAAATGAATAGGACATGATCAAACTAAAAAGCTTTTACACAGCTAAGGATACAACAACTACAGCCTAGAGACAATCTTCAGAGTGAGACAGGATATTTGCATGCTACAAATCTGCAAAAGGACTGATGCTTAACATCTACAGAGAACTCAAACTAACTAGCAAGACAAGGACAATGTATTTTAAATGATACAAAATTCATCAAAAACCTGTGGATTTAAAATAAGATTCACTGGTATTAAATTTAGATCTATGGTTTGAGTGTAAATTTCAGAATTCAAGGGATATCACACATATTATTTACCACTGTTGTGTGAGTATGTTCTATTCCATTCTTTATTCAACTTAATCCAATGGGTTCCATTCTGAGGAACATGAAAATGGAAATATTTCATCTAAGTATAGGTATTATATTTTCAAAGGAACTTTAGTTTTGTTATTTCTAAATGACATCATTTAAAACAATTGTTATTCTAAAGGAAAGTTTATGAGGACACTATTGACATGTAGTAGGAGGAGGACAAAATTGATAGACAATGTGTAGGATGGATACATCCAGTTTATGGACAATTATCTTACTTGTTTCAGTACTTTCAATTGTCCCACTGGAACATTCATAATAGTAAAACCTGTTAATAATTATTAAGCGCAGAACATAATTTCATTTTTTAGTTACAGTGAGCTTTTTGCACAATTTTATTAACCACTGTATTTTCCAGGAGTATAAATGCTACTACAATCCTTAATGAGGAAAGATTGAACTTATTTTGTTTGAGGTTTTACTAAGAATTATTTGTCAATCTGGAAGTCATGCCACAAATAGCAATGTCATTTACATTAGTATGACCAATACAACCCACCTGAGTTAGTTTGCATATGTACCTGTCTCTGTTATGGAGATCCCAGGAATGTATATGAATATAAGTATTTAGCCTTTATTTCAAAATGTCAAAATTTTTTCAAAGTTTTAACAATATTCAATTGAATATTACCTTATTTCTTTTTTTAAATTGAGAATTGAGAATTAACTGGTTTTCCTCCTGACTTTTGAAATTATTTTAACTAATATAGACTTTATTTTTTAAAGCAGCTTTAAGTTCACAGCAAAATTAAGCAGAAAATACAGAGTTCCTATATATATCCTCCCAAACAGTCTTTTCTACCTTCAATACCCCTCACCAGAGTGGCACATCTGTTACAATTAATAAACCTATATTGACATATCATTGTCATTATCACATAGTTCATGTTAGAGTTCATGACGTTTTACATTTTGTGGGATTAGTTAAATGTATAATGATGTAGTATTCTGTATGCTACCGTTATACTAGCATACAGAGTAGTGTTACTGCCCTAAAATCTCCTGTGCTCTGCCTATTTATCCCTTTCTCCCCTAACCCTTGGCAACCACTGATATTTTTTACTATGTCCATGGTTTTGCCTTTTTCAGAATGTCATAAACTGCAGTTGGAATCAGAACCCTGACTAATACATACAGTATGAGGCCTTCTCAGATAGGCTTCTTTCATTTGGTAATATGCATTTAAAGTCTCTTATTCCTTTCAAATTCAAATTTATTATAAGTAAGAGTGAGCATCTGACTCCTTCTAGTGTGGTCTTGCCTAAACATTAACATTTGGAATTTATTCCACATTATGAATTACTTTCCTTTCATTTCTCCTTTAAATCACAGGATAATGCATAGACCTTTAAAAAAATTACCTATGAAGATAGATTATATTAGCCATGAATTTCATTTCAGGATAGCAAAAGAGACGATATAAAGTATTTCTTTTAAAAAGCTCAGTGATTGTTTCTCAAAAAAACGAAAAATAGTATTACTATATAATCCAGCAATTCTACTTCTGGGTGTGTACCAAAAAGAACTGAAAATAGGATAAAAAGAAGAATGGTGGTTTCCAGGGACTGGAGGGGGAAATGGGGAGTTGTTTAATCAGTATAAAGGTTTAGTTTTGCAAGATAAATGGAGTTCTGGAGATTGGTTACACAACAATGTAAGAGTGCTTAAAATTACTGAACTATTGGGTGGTGCCTGTGGCTCAAAGGAGTAGGGTGCCAGCCCCATAATGCCAGAGGTGGCGGGTTCAAACCCAGCCCCGGCCAAAAACTGCAAAAAAAGAAAAAATTACTGAACTATATGCTTAAAATAGTTAAGATGGTAAATTTTATATTATGTAGAGTTTATCACAATAGAGTGGAAGGCACTGGATATGATAGAGTTGAGAACCATTGCTCTGCAAACTTGAGGGAGGGGCATGGTCTATGATTGGCCTGACTCCACTTTCCTCTTTCTAGCTGGTTATACATATGTACATTCTCAGATATTGAGACAAGGGACATTGAGAAGGAAAAGTTATCTCCCCATATGACCTCCAGTGGCAAGTTGGTTGATCCTACTGCTCATGATTCCAACAGCCCCACAAGCAGCTCTCCTGGGAGTTTCAGCACTTCTGGCCGACTCTTAGCTGGCACCTCCTACTACAACCACATCTACTTTCCTCTGAGCTCTATTGTTCCCAATGAGCACTATCCTAGCAATTCTGCAGTCCTGGCTCTAGGACCTGTTGGTATGATGTTAGGAGAAAACCATCTTTCCATATTCTTCAGAGAGTGAAAACTGAGAGCTAAAGTGATCGGCCATTTTTTTGTTGTTGTTGTTACATTCCTGCACCCTGCTTAGGCCTGAATTTCCCTCCACACTATATCCCCACCTATATCTTAGCTTTCATAGCTTCTTTGTTTTGGCCATTCACTGATTTGATCTTGCTTTAGGCTTTATCTTTTTGCACTGGATCATTCATTCATTTACTGACACAAATACATTAAGCTCCTTCTGTGTGCCAAGGCTTTCCATTTCTGTAAACTCCACTGCTCTGTGATCTCAGGAGAGAAATTTCCTGTTCAAACCTTGGCGCCAATAAACATCTCCAATGAAGTTAGTGCCACTCCTTGAACACCCCTTCCCATTCCCCACTTCCAAATCCAGCTTTCTAGCTACATAAAAAGCTTGCTTAGGGCTCTTGGGTTTTCCCATCTGAAGGATTATTCTTACTTTTCAAGATCCTCAGCCACTTCCTGACATCCTTCTGTGAATGTATAAATAATTCCAAATCATGAGGAATCACATTTCATACACATGTATCAGGTAGCTATTGCTACATGACAAATGACCCCAAAATTCTGGGGCTTAAACCACCAATCATTAATTATACCATATGCATCTATGCTTTGGGCTGAGGCTTTGTTCTAGGTTCTGAAAATTGAAGGAACTTAGCTGAGGCAGCTGTGCTCCACGTGTCTGTCATCCCACCCCACCCCCACAGAGGGAGGCTAGGTTAGGAATGTCCTTCTCCTGGAGAAGGCATAAGTGCGAGAATGAGTTGCACAACTGTACAAACACTTTTCAAGATTCTTTGCCACATTTTCTACATCCTATTTGGCCAAATCATGTCACCTAGCTAAATCCAGGGGTGAGGAATTATGTTCCACCCATGTCAGAAAGGACTGGAAAGTTGCATGGCAAAAGACATGGATGGCCTTTGGGCAAAGTGGAAAATTTGGGCCACTGATGCAGTCTTTTGCACTTCCCATTTCCCTTCCCATTGCTGCTGTAGTCTTAGACTGCATCTACATTTCTGCTTAAATCACATCAGTTTGCCGTGTCTTTTGGACATCATGAAAGATGTCTTTCTCTGGGTGACTTTTCTCTTAATTTGCATTTAGGCTGCTCAAATTCATTTTGCTAACCTCATGGTCATATCTTCATCCTATTGTGAAATGCTAAGATCTGGTTCAAGCATATTCTTAATATATATATATACTTGGTTTTGTACTATAAAGAAGCTGTGGAAATATGATTAGAGAAGAGGGGTAGATAATGCTAGGTTTGAATTTTAAAAATCAGTTCATGTGCTATTTGATTGGTAGATGGCCTTCTGCCCAAATCTATGCTTTTGAGTCAGCTTTGAGAATGTGAACATGCCTAGGGCATGTGAGGAAATGTATAGGTTTGAATGATGGGCTTTAAGTGGACACATGGTTCCTCATGTATTCTTTTATTGGGTGGTGATGAAAGAACAGGTAATTCTTGGATATTGCTAGCAGTTGACATGAACTCGAAGTATTTTTCAGTCTGATTCAAAAGTGTTAAAAGAGTATCTCTGAACTAATAATCTTGATAAATTGGTGTGAGATGTTTTTATGTTGCATAGGTAATAGTAGAATCAAGTGTGACCTCAGGGTATTTATGCTATGATGGAAAGATCATTGACTTTCCAGCTGAATTCTAGACCCTGATAAACTACCACTTTGAGTATTATATTTGAATGAGTTTCTTAGCCTCTCTAAGTCTTAGATTTATTTCTCACCTGCAAAATGTAGGCTGATACATATACTAGATATTTTTAAGACTTTAAGCTCCAAAATACTATGATCCAAAGAAACATTATATGTCTAATGATTGATTCTTTCCCCCATTGATTCTAAACATGTCAGAGTTGCTAAAAGGAACTCTAGAAATTTGCCAATGATATGGATAAGAGCCTTAGTATTATCTCCTATTTATTAATTATCTATGATGAAAAGATAAAATGTACCATAGATGTAGTACATTCTTAGTTTTGTGTATCTTGAAGCTAGGCAAAAACATATAGTTCGCTTAATACAAACTCATGTTAACATCTAGAAAAACAGCTCAAAATGGATGCCTGGCTGATAATGGGTTAGCATTATCATGTTTATAAGCAGAGAATCCCTTTTTCCATTTAATAAATGCATGCTCTAAATGATATAATGAAGGCCTTGCTAATGAATGGTGACTGGGGTGTCTTTCACCACCTTAAGAACTGATTTTTAAGCAATCAATGATGGCTTATTTTTCAAATCTCCAGTGTTGTTATTTTAGTTACAAAC
This sequence comes from Arctocebus calabarensis, assembly GCA_963573935.1. Taxonomy (NCBI): domain Eukaryota; kingdom Metazoa; phylum Chordata; class Mammalia; order Primates; family Lorisidae; genus Arctocebus; species Arctocebus calabarensis. Next base: position 26,246 of record CAUYON010032505.1, read on the forward strand.
AGAAAGGAATTGGTAAGAGATTGTAATTGATTTGCTGGCAAGTTTACAGCCTCTATAAGTGATTTATTGGGTTGATATGGTTCCCTGTGAATATCAGCAGCTAGAGTTATCCACTTATTATTTCCCAGTGCATTAGGTTACTGGTACGATAGGCTTGTTTTCAGATGTAGGTTATGTCTTCTATCTACTTCTTACTACCATTAGTGAATTATAAGTTTTTAGACTATAATTACTGCCACTTGAGCTCTTGTAATCCACACATTCACTCAGTAGTTCAATGGAGCTCTATTACCAGAAGCCAAGTACTTTAGATACCCAGGGGAAAGTAGTCATTATGAAAAAAATAAGGTTTTCCTACATTATTCTATAAATAAATGAGATAATATCAGAGCCTTTGTGAATTGTATAGAGCTATCAAAATCATGTCAAAATTCTTCTTTAATTTTAATCTAATTTTTGTTGTTCAGAATGATAAAGATAATAAAACCTTTATTTGTTCATAAATGGATAGTAGCTACTTTAGTTTTCACCATTAGTCTGATGTCCCTAAATGCCATCTTTAATTAAAACATTAACATTGTGATATTTGCTCTTTGGATCACAACACTCCTCTCCTTCCACATTTAGTCTGTTTGCATGTGTGCATCTCTATAAATAAGTAAAAGATGCACAAAACAAAATTACTACCATTCCCTGATTGAAGCCCGTTTTTTGCCCTTTAATTAAAATCTAAGTCTACATTTTCCTGTAGAATACTTACGGTTTCATGCCTTAGATTCAATTTTTTCACCCGTCTTGAATTGATTTTCCTAGCACTATTTACTAAATAGGGCTTCTTTTCCCCGATGTATATTATTGTTTATTTTCTTGAAGGTCAGTTGGTTTTATGTCTGGGTTCTCTGTTCTGTTCCATTGGTCTATGTCAATGGTTCTCAAACCTTCCTAATGCTGTGGCCCTTTAATACAGTTCCTGTGGGTCGCAACCCACAGATTGAGAATCGCTGGTCTATATCTCTATTTTTGTGTGCATACCATGTTGTTTTGGTTACCAGACCCTTGTAGCATAGTTTGAAACCTGGTAATGTTATACCCTGAGATTTGATTGCTTGGCTATTCAGGCTCTTTTCTGGTTCCAAAAGAAGCATAGCATTATTTTTTCTGGATCTGTGGAATATGTTGTGGGTAATTTTATAGGAATTGTGTTGAATGTGTAAATCACTTTGGGTAGTGTGGTCATTTTAGCAATGTTGAGTCTACCTATCCATGAGTATATGTTTTTCTATTTTTTATATCCTTTATGATTTCTTTCCTCAGAGTTTTATAGTTCTTGTAGAGATTTTTCACCTCCCTGGTTAAGCATATTTCTAGGAATTTTATTTTCCTTGTGGCTACTGTGAATGGTATTGAGTCTTTAATTTGGCTCGTGGCTTGACTGTTTTTGGTATATACAAATACTACTGATTTATATATGTTGATTTTGTATCCTGAGACTCTGCTTAATTTATTTATCAATCCCAGTAGACTATTGGTGGAATCTTTGAAGTTTTCTAGATATAAGATCGTATCATTAGTGAAGAGTCATGGTTTGACCTCCTCATTGGATACCCTTAATTTTTTTCTCTTACCTGATTGCTCTGGTCAGGACTTCCAGCACTATGTTGAATAGAAGTGACAGTGAGCCTCCTTGTCTTATTCTTTTTTTTTAATTGTCTTTATTATTAAATCATAGCTGTGTACAATAGTGCAATCAAGGGGTACAATGTGCTGATTTCATATACAATCTTAACTATTTTCATCAAACTGATTAACATGGCCTTCCTGGCATTTTCTCAGTTATTATATGAAGACATTTGTATTCTGCATTTAGTAAGGTTCGCCTGTACCCTTCTAAGATGCACCGTAGGTGTGGTCCCACCAATTACTCTCCCTCCACTCCAACCTCCCCCC
>CAUYON010032509.1:0-17500 GCA_963573935.1 Arctocebus calabarensis
GGCCGGGGCTTTGCGGGGCTGTTGGTGGGAACTTGAACTTCAGTTATTCTCCATCTGATGTGCCCGGTGGCCCTCCTCGCCAACTTCCACAGCTTCCACAGCTCAAAGTGTCTTCTCCGCCCCACTCAGGGTTTACTATGGTTCCCACCAAGTGTAACTCTGACTGATCGCCAATTCTTTCTCCCTCTCATTGATCTGGGGAAAAGGAGCTCGCCATTTTGGACATTCCAATGTGTTAGTCCGGCAGAGTCCAGACCCCTCGGCTCGCAGCAGGGCTGCCCCGGACTCCGTGCTTCTCAGTAGCATCCCTTTCTGATCGGTAAGCTCTGAGTTCCACGCTTCAGTGGAGTTTTCTCTGATTAGAGGTTGTGGGATGGGACCTGCTGTCCTCCCTGTGGGAGGGGCCAGCTGCCCCTCCGCCACGCAGGGGGAAACAGTCTGCACCGGTTTCCAGTTAAGAATTATATTTCGAACGCGCCAATCCTCCCGATCTCTGTGTCTCACCAGTTGCCCATCCACTCTAATAGTTCACACGGGGAAAGATCCAGAGCTCCCACCCTCTCACCTGCTGACCTGGGAGAGATGGGCTATAGGACCGTCTCCGCTGCCATCTTCCTCCGCCTCCTGGACTGGTAAATTTTGAGGCTGTTATTCCATCATACAAAGAAGTGGAAGACCATATTCCAATTTTCATTTGTTTCCCTATCATTTTTAAGAATATATATTTTTATAGCTTGAAGTGATTCAATTTATCACCTAACTAGGTCTCTCTATTTTCAGAGTAGAATCTTATATTCAGCAAGTGGAAGTGAGCTGACCAAGAATTAACTCTAATAATCAATTATCCGGCTGAGAAAATAGATAATTGTCTACGGTTGCAACTTTGTGATTCCTGCAATTTATTTCTGTCAAGTTTGGATTGTTTTTCCCAACCCTAATAAAGAAGGACCTCAGGACCTCTTGAGATGTTTCTGCTAAGTTTTCCACTGTGGTCATTGTTATAAGATTTAAAAAAATTGCTTGTAGGGATTACAACCTCTACCAAAACTGCTCTCAGTTAGGACATAGTCATCAGTATCTTCTAGTCAGAGCTAGAGGAAAAAAAAAAGACACTGGAGATACTTTGTGCTTTCATAGTAACCTAAAGTGGAAGAAAGAAGTACTTTCATTCTTACAGAGTTTCTTTCCAAATACTCATAAATTTAATTTGGGAAGCTTCTTGGGCCACTAGAGACCTGTCTGAAGTTCTACTCCCTCTAAGAAACATGGCTCATATTTATCATGTAGAGGTTTTTTTATTATCCAGTGTATGTAGATAATGTGTGGGAAGCCCTCTCTAGGAAATTAAATGTGCCTATATTAAAGAAGAGAGCTCTGCATGTTTCCATTGCTCTTTTCCCTCATTCTGAGTTGAAAACTCAAGTTTCCAGCGAATTTAGCTCTCTTTCCTTTCTCGGGAGGGTGTGGGTATCTTTAAACAGATGCCCCCAGTTCCTGTTAACAATAACATTCCATGCAACACGCGCAAGCCCCCAGGACAGCATGCATAGTTCAGCAGCAGATGCAGAGATGAGAAGCTCTCTTCACTCTTCACTGCTGAATTGGAAAGGGTGCCCAACATGAATATGTAAAGGTGCTAGGAAAAACAAACAGGAGCTACTTAGCCCAAGACCTGGCTTTTCAGCATTGGGGAAGGGGATATAATTCTAAGACATCCACCCAAGGAGAAAGAAGAGGACTGCAGCAACCATTCCTCTTCCGAGAGACTGCAGGATCTCTACAGAATTACCACTGAAGGTCTCTCTCTACTAAAGCCAATTAGTTAAGACTGGAGGAGATGATAGTTTCTTTAAATGGGAAGACAACAATTTAACGTTTCAAGAAACATGGAGAATCAAGGAAGCTTGACTATGTAAATGGAAAAAAATAAAGTTCCAGTTGCTGGCCCTATAAAAAAAGAGATCTATGGGGCAGCACCTGTGGCTCAAAGGGGGTAGGGCACCAGCCCCATATGCCGAAGGTGGTGGGCTCAAACCCAGCCCTGGTGAAAAACTGCAAAAAAAAGAGAAATCTATGAATTGTCTTGCAAAATTCAAACAAATCCATTGGATGGAACTCAGTGAGCTACAAAGGAATGCATATGTACAACTAAATAAAACATGGAAAGAATGAAAAAAATAAAAAGTTCCACAAAGATATAGAAAACATTAAAACAACGAAATACAATTTCTTCAGCTGAAGAATACAATGTCTAAACTAAGAAAATTCTATAGGAAGCTTCAACCATAAACTTGCTGAAGCAAAAGAATGAGTGACGCAATAAAATTATCAGTGTATTTCTCAGCAGAAAATCTTTTAGGGTAGAAAAGAGAAGAATGATACATTCAAAGTTATGTGCTGGACAGGCACAGTGGCTCATGCCTATAATCCTAGCATGCTGGGAGGCTGAAGCAGGTGGATTGCTTGAGCTCAGGAGTTCAAGGTCAGCCTGAGCAAGAGTGAAACCCCGTCACTACTAAAATTACAAAAACTAGCCAGGCATGGTGGCAGGTGCCTGTAATCTCAGCAATGCAGGAGGCTGAGGCAAGACAATTGCTCAAGCTCAAGAATGTGAGGTTCCTGAAGTATAACACCATAGCACTCTACCCAGGGTGACAGGGTGAGACTCACAAAAACAAAACAAAATAACGTACTATATAAAATGACCAAGAATACTCTACCCAGCAAAGCTGTCTTTCAGAAATGAAGTAGAAATAAAGACTTTCCCAGACAAACAAAAGCTGGAGGAGTTCATTGCAACTAGGCCTACCTCACAAGAAATTCTAAAGTCAGTTCATCAAATTCAAATGAAAGGATAATAGTTAGCAGCGTGAAAACATATGAAGGTATAAAACTCACTGGTAAAGATAAGTGTATAGTCCAAATAGTATAATCTAATACTGCCATTAGGGTGCATATACCGTTTTTAACTCTACTATAAAATTTAAAAAGGTACATGAATATAACTATGACTACAATAATTTTTTAAATGATATACATTATAAAAAGGAATAAATTATGACATTAATAAAATAAAGTATGAGTGAAGGAGCAGTAAAATATGGAGCAAATAATTGAATAAGACCTAAAAAATAAGTAAACATGTAATGTTGATGAATTTAGGAAATCTCCAAAAATTGATATGCAGGCTTAACTCAACTCTTACCAAAGCCTCAGAAAGTTTTTGGAGCAATAAATAAGATTTTCCTAAAATGTATATGAAATACAAATGAATTAGAATAGCGGAAACAATTTTGAAAAAGACTAAAGTGAGAGAAATCAGTACATCTGATTGTAAGTCTTTCTCTATAGCTACAGTAATCACAATTGTGGGCTATTTTTGGGGGGGATAACACTTAAATCAATGGGAAAAACCAGAAAATCTAGTAATAGTCTTGCACAAGTATGCCCAGTTAATTTTTGACAAAGCTGCAAAAGCAATGCAATAGAGAAAAGATGATCTTTGAAAAAAATAATTATGGAACAATTGCATATCCATAGGCAAAAACACACCTTAACCTAAGTGTCACATTTCATATAAATATCATAGATCAAAATGTAAAGTATAAAATTTTTTAAAGAGAAATGTACAAAGTCTTATAATCTGGAATGAGGCAAAAAGTTCTAATACAAAAAGCACAATTGATAAAAGAAAAAAAATTGATAAGATACTCCTAAAAGAATAAAAAGGTAAGCTATGGACTGGGAGGAAATATTTGCAAATCACATATCCAATGAAGTATTTATATCCAAAATAAATAAATATTTCTCAAAATTCAATGCTAAAAAAGCCCCCAGTTATATAAATGGGCAAAAGACTTAAATGGACGTTTCCCCAGAGAAGATATACAAATGACATATCATCACAGAGCTATGCAGCATCACTACATGTTAGAGAAATGCCTATTAAAACAATAGATACTGCTACTATTTATTTAAATAAATAGATGCCTAAAATATTTCTAAGAACTTGTCCATAAGCTTCTGTATGTATATATGCAGAAAAACCTTTGTAAGTTGACCACCCAAGAACTGTAACAAACTATTCAACATACAGGTCAACATAAGGAACTAGGCCTACTGTGCTGACAAGTATAGGTACTTTACTTTCTTGCAAAGCTTTTATTAGAGAATATTATATGAAATCATACATAATCAAATCACAGTAAAATCCTGGATACAATATTATACAAAATCAACACATTTACTTTTTTCTCGTGTTTTTATCCATTCTTTCTGAAAAAAAGGGTCAATCTTGGTCTGTTTCTTATTCTCATTACAAATGTAAGTGGAGAAAGCACTCTCAACCCTGGCTATGCCATTCAGCAAAGCAGGGCATTTTTCCATTACAGATGAATTAAACTGCATTACCAGGTGACTGACATCCTCTTCTCTTGGAGGATATAATTTTCTGTGTCATCGTCACTTGCTTCTTCCACCTCATCAGCAGCTTCAAGCACTTTTATGCAGGTTTGTACGTTAGTTACAGCATACTGCCTCATCAAAATTGCAATGAAACATTTGAAATCTACTCCCTCAAATTCTGCCATATGAGTTGGAACATCTGATGGAGCCAAAACACTTTGCTCTTGGTTTGTGACAAATCCAACTTTCCTGAAACACTTGTGTACCATTTCTGGTTGAACATTATTTCAAGCAGAACTGATCCAGAGGACAGTATCCAGAGCCTTAACTGATGCAGTGGATTCAGTTGCTTCTATAGGAGGACCATAGGTTTGCATTTTAGTGATGGCTCATTATAGGAGCTTGGCTCAGTAGTGCATTTTAAATGTTTTGATGATGGCTTGGTCAAGAGGTTGGATTTCTGAGGCAATGTTTAGAGGCAGAAATTTCAGTGTCCCATTTACAAGATGATTCACTTGTGGGTGGCCAGGACAGCTATCTACTATCAGTAGAATAGATCATTTCTTCTTCCTCATTTCTCAGTCAGTACAGCTTCCTCACTCCTCAAATAGGGCACCAGTCATCCATGTGAATTTGATCTCTAAGTGACAGGAGGTCTTGGGTTTCAGGTTCTTGAATTCACATTGCTTTGCCAATTTACTGATCACCAAGGGCTTTGGTGTCTCTCTGGTTAAGCTAATGAAAAGCAGAACTGTGAAACATTCTTCAGAAATATTTTCACTCGCATTTGTCACCCTTCACTATGAGGTCCCTTTCAGGAATCACCTTGAAAAGAGTCTGCACTCATCAGCATTAACGATGTCATCATTGAAGGTTCTTATGAAGGTCAGGAATTTTTGATGAACTCTTCCACAGCTTCTACTGGAATTTCATTAGATTTACCACACAAGACTTTCTGGGATATCTTGTGTGGCAGTTCAGATTTCTCATATCAACCACTTTATGCTTGGAAATCTTCCACCCTGAATTCCTATGTGAATTTTTTAGCAACTTCTTGGATCATTGGCCTGGAGATTCGGGCGTTAACCCTCATTTGTTTGAACTAGTTTAATATGGCTTCATTGACTTCATCGAGGGAAGTTTTCCTTCTTTTCTGCTTTCTCTACCATTTCTCTCCAAATAGTCTTGTTTACATTTTTGGATGTTTCTAACTGCAGTCCTGCTAACACCAAAATGTTCCACCATCTTTCTTTGGATGCTGTTTTCCAGAAAATGTAGCAAATAAACCTTTCCCTTCAATATCAGTCCTTTAGTTCTTTCCTTACGATGTCTCAAATAACTGTAAAACTTTTATAAATGCAAGATCGTACCAACAATTCAGACCAGTCTTTCACATTGAAAATATCTTCCTTAGCACATGATAAACAATAGGCCATTAGGCCTAATCTAACACATGGTAACAATAGAAAACTAAAAAAAGAAATTATGCTAAAATAATAATAATAATAATACAACTAAGGGTCAAAGTCCACACCTGCTACCCCTTGGTATAGAGTGGACTCAACTGGTCAAGGTATAGAGGGTAAATTAATATTGTGTTTCACAGTCCAAGTGGTCAAAATATAACTTTTATAGATAGTCAATATTTAGTGATGAGTCTTGCATTGAGTAAATGCAGTGTGTATCTGGTCTACGAAAATTAGGTAAACTTAATACAGTGGTCAATGTAGGGAGGCATATCCCTACATTATATCATTATTCTAAATAAGAGTAGAATGTCTGGATCACAGGCTAGGTATGTAATACATTGCCAAATTGTTTTCCAAAGTGGTTGTACCATTTTAGATTCTCATTAACAGTGTTTAGAATTCCAGGTCCTTCCTAACAATAGCACTTGCTATAGCCAAATGTTTTCCTTTCAGTCACCATAACCAGGTATGTAGTGGTTTCTCATTGTCAGTGATGATGAAGGGCAACTATATCTCTCACCCACTGTTGAACATAAAATGATACAGCCACTCTGGGAAAGACTTTGGCAGTTTTGTAGTGTATTTTGAACATGCACTTACCATAAGGCCAAGCAATCCTATTCCTGGGTATTTTCCATAAGGACATGAAAGCTTATTTTCCTATTAAATGTGTTTCAAAGCATTCAAAATAACCAGTAACTGGAAACAATTCAAATGCTCTTCAACAGATAATGGATAAACGAAGTGTGGTGCATCTATAAAATATACCACTACTCAGAAATAAAAGGGAGATAATTACTGATAGACAACAACTTGTAGGAATCCTAAAGGCATTATGGTGACTGAGAGACGTCAATCTCAAAATGTTCCATGCAATGTCATTCAATTTATATGACACTTTTGAAAAAAAACTATAATGAACAGAATGAAGGTTGAAATGGGGCAAAATATGACTTTAAAGGGAGTCATGAGATAGAGTTTTGGGGGTGATAGAAATGATCCCTGTCTTCATCGTGGTGGTAGTTAGATGAAATTGTACACCTAGTAACAATCATAGAACTGTACACCAAAAAGTCAGTGTTACTTTATGTTACCTTTTAAAAATAGGATAATATAATTAAAAATGGAAAATAAACTTCAATATTAAGAAAACAATCAGCAAAACTGGACAAAAGATTTGAACAGATATATGTTTGGCAAACAGGCTTATTAAAAAGATGCTCAACATCATTACTCATTAAGGACATGTAAATAAATATCATACACGCAGCAAGATGGATAACTTTCTAAATAATTATGCTGAGTGAAAGGATCCTTGTAAAAAGAATGCATTCTATATGATTACCATTTCTATGACATTCTAGAAAATGCAAAACATTCTATAGAGACAGAAAGCAGAGAAGCAGTTTGCCTGAGGAAAGAGGGTGAGGTGGGAGTGGGAAGGAATGAAGCGGGAAGACAGGGATGAGGTGAGAGGAATTTGAAAGTATCTTAAGAAAATATCTGGATATGATGGATATGTTTATTTCTTGGTTTGGCAATGTCTTTATGAATGTATACACTTTAAAAGCATTCAATTTAGTATTTATGTTAACTCTATGGAAACATGGTTAGAAATAAAAATAATAATAAAATAAAAATTTTTAACAGTGGAGTGTAGTAAATAGAATATTGAAGAAGGCACTTGTCATTATTTTTCACGTGTGAAAAAAAAATGAGAGAAGTAAGGGTAAACACTTGCCCCTCACAAACACAGCATGATTTCTTCTTAGCTTCCATTTCTTGCTCACACTCATGTCTGATTCTTCCATTGTTAATGTGACACAGAGATAGCCTCCCAGGTAGAGAAGGAATGGTATAAAATTTGTCAGGATTTGCCTTCCTCCCTGATCTCCTTTGCTATACCAAGCTCCAGGGTATGGGGAAAAGTCTAATTCATTGCTTTTCTCCACATCTCCTTAACGGAAGTAGACTCAATTGATTTGGGGATCATGGCTGGTGCACATAAGTCTTTAGGACCATTGTTAGGACTGACAGCTACATGGCAAAGCTGTTTCTGAAGCTCCCTCAAAGCACAGTTTCGCCCAAGTGAGAGTTACATCTCTGTTTTTCTAAGAAAAATCCTCTAGACCCAGTCGAGTCAGTGTCATCTGAATATTCCACATGCATTTTCACTTCTTTGCTCATGTCTATTTAAGCGATTTCTGAAAGCTGTAATTACATAAACAGAGAGCCTCCCACACTCTGACAAGTGGAAAAATACATATTAACTCCAGACAAAATGTGGGTGGCAGTATACTTTTTTTTCTTTAAGTGAGCTTCATACCGTCAGAAACTATGAAACACTACTGCAAACAGCAATAACTCACTAAACATCTTTCATATTGGAAACTGTCGTGTGGTTTCCTAGGATGTTATTTCACTTCATTATTTCTCCTGGGTAATGTGAGTGGTGAAACAGGAAAGCTCTTAAATCCAGTTCTTCCTTCACTGTCGGATTCTATCTATCCATCCCTTTGCCAAAAACTCTATAAGATGGGGCTAATTAGAACAAGAGTTTCTGTGTTTCAATTGTGAGATCTATTGACATGGGTTCCTTCTGACATTGTGATCTCTTAGCATTTGAATTACATGTGTTGGGGATGAGGTCAGTAATGCAAAAGAAATCTGAGACATAGTTTTCCTTTGGTTTACAAACAGGGCATCTAAGGGATGCCTAGCATCTAAGGGATTCATGTTAATATCAGTGTGGAAAATAAGACCAGAAACCAAAATCCCATGTAGGAATTAGTGTTGTTTTAACTACTCATTTTGGAATGTTGGCTTTTAAATAGTTCACTCATACAATCATTCAATAATAATATTAATATTTGTTGAATATGTGCCATGTAGAAGGTGGCATAAAGAAATTAACATCATAAGAAAAATTAGAGGGAATGAGTAGAACAGGAATCAGAACCCAGTTAGCCTGGATTCAGAGTCCTACTTTCAACTGTCATGTCATGGTGTACCTCAAAATTGTAACTGATATTTATTAAAAGCATACTGCTGGCCAAGATGTCATTCCAAGCAACTCTGTTATTATCTCAGGTAAGCCTCACATAAGAGCCCTCCTATCTATGCATTCTTATTTTGCCAGTTTTTCACATGATGAGACCAAAACACAAGAAGATTACGTAACTTGCCCAGGGTTCAGAGCAAGTGACAGAATATGGGTCTGAACAATGACAATCTGCCTTCACAGATTGTCCTCCTCACCATTTAAGGAAAATGGAATAAGTGTATACTCTATAAGATTGCCGTGTCCAGCACTGGGGCTCCATAGGTAAAGCCTGCTGGAAAGCAGCCCAGAGCCTGGTTTGGAAGTCAGGCAAGCAAGCATGCTCTGCTCCTTCCCTTCCCTTCCTCTCCTCCTCTTATGCTTTTTTCTGTCCAGATGTTATTCTGTGAAGATAAAAATAATGGGATGCATAATAATTACTGCATTTTGCCATGCATCATGTGCTTCTCAAGCACACCCACACTTTTGGCCCAAACGTCCAGGAAAACACCCCATGAGAAAGTGGCCAGTCCTCTGCCAGGACAGACACATCTAGAGAGACACTTCACCCTCTCACACCTACCCATTCCATGAAGCTTGACCTTCTCTCCTGGGTGCCCTTCCCTTCCCACCACGTCGGGGCTGCAGCCAGGATGGCTCTGCATGTGGCTGGCAAGGCAGAAGCTTCTGAGGTTGCTCAGTCCATAGTCATCTAGCCAGGTTCCTGGGAGCTATGTAGAGCCCCTAGTCCCCTCCATGTGTCTGGGCCTTGGGCCACAGCCTTCACCCCACTTGGCCACGACCTACCTTGCCAGTCCTGCCTCTGCCACCTCCCCTGATCAAGACACTCAGTGGAAACCACTCTGGCCAACTCCCCTGGATCCCAGATCCTCCCAGACTAGAACTCCATGCACCTGGCAAGCCCAAGTTGGAGGACGTGGAGGCCTTGGAAGGCCCACTGAGGTCCCTGCTCCCGAGCCATACTACCTATGCTCATTCTTATTTTTCTCTCAAAAATCTGGGCAAAAATGTACGCATTATGCAAGGCAAAGTATGGTAAGACACTTTTTATTCCAAATGTTGAAACAAGAAGGGAAAGAAACTGGGAGAGTGTAAAATGTTTATTTCCATCTTTGGAGAACTTGGGTTCAAATATGTCAAGGCATACCAGAGATTTATAGCTGCTACTTCACCCAGTCTGCACCCACATGTCTAAGACTTCCACCGAGCACGGGGTGACAGGAACCCCCACCATACAGGGTATGACTTAGCTAGAAGAAAGGTGCAAGTTCTCTCAGGCAAGGGAAATGTCCATGGGAAATAAAGACACATGAATAAGAAAAATCGATTCTGCTGGAATGGATCATTCTTAGGAGGAGGAAATGGCACATTTTGGCAGGACTGTAGAATAGCAAGAAATAAATCTTTCTTGGAAATGGAAACTTTGGATATTTTTGTTATAATATATAACATTATTCATCTCAATTAAAACAGAAATTCTTAAAAATAAATCAAATAAAATAAATCAGAAACTCCTACCGGGAATAAGGTTTTGCTGTAATGACAAATATAAAATGCCGCAGTGGCACTGGCTTCAAGGTCAGGTAATGGGAGTCAGAAAATAGACACAGTCGGCTTAGCAGTTGAAATCCGCATCATACTACAAAATATATTTAGTAAAACTGACAGTTGAGAGGCAGAATATGTGCCTCTGAGATCATAGCTTTTAGAGAAGTCACTTTGAAATCTTAGAACGTTATAGGCTACTCTGTACTGTTTTGAGCAAGACGTTTTCAGAAAGAGGTGAGTTCAGGCAAAGCCCAGCTTTTTGGGGGGTAAAGATGAAAGAAAATAGTGAAGAGATTTACCTAGTTGAAAGTTATGTTTATTTCTGGACCCCTCAATAGTAAAGCAAGCATGTTTGGAAAAAGCTTTGAGCAGTACAGTAAACCCCCTGTAAGGCTTTTTTGTTGAACAAAGTGTCACAGCCCTGCAACAAAGGACAAGCATGTAACGCCCGTCCCCAAGTTATTATGTTGAGAGAAAGAGAGAGAGATAAAGAAAGAAGGTATAGGGATGAAAGAAACAAAGCAATAAACTTTTTAAAAAAAAATTTGAGGCCCCACATGGTGGCTCACGCTTGTCCTAGCACTCTGGGAGGCCAAGGCAGGTGAATTGTTTGAGCGCAGGAGTTCGAGACCAGCCTAAGCCAGAGCAAGACCCTATCTCTAAACATAGACAGGCGTTGTGGTAGGAGCCTGCAGTCCCAGCTACTCAGGAGGCTGAGGCAGGAGAACCACTTGAGCCCAAGAGTTTGAGGTTGCTGTTAGCTATGATGCCACAGCATGCTACTGAGGGTGACAAAGTGAGACTCTGTCACAAAAAAATAGAAAGAAAGAAAGAGAGAGAAAGAGAAAGAGAGAGAGAGAGAGAGAGAGAGAGAGAGAGAGAGAAAGAAAGAAAGAAAGAAAGAAAGAAAGAAAGAAAGAAAGAAAGAAAGAAAGAAAGAAAGAAAGAAAGAAAAGAAAGAAAGTTTTGAGTGTGGTTGCATGTAGAACGGAATGAATCATAAAGCATGTAGAACGGAATGAACCATAAAACACATAAGAAATCTTGGTAAATATTTGTGGAAGTTGTAAAAAGAAAAAGAGGAAGAGGAGGAAAGGAAGGAAGAATAGTTAAACTTTAAGAAGCCCACACTTGAAAAATCAGGGAGCAGGGTAGACAGACTAACACCCTAAGGGTGTCTGATGTCTGACACCATTTGCACATGTGGTCAAGGAGAATAAAAAAGCAGCTCCCAAAGATTGAGGGCACCAGCGACCAAGGAGCACAATAAACAAGGAGGCAGAATCCTGCACAGAGTATAATCAGAGACTATGGAGGAATTTCCCCCCAGTCCCTGGGGATTTCCCCCCAGGACTTTAATAATAAAGTCCTGCCCAGCTGGACTTTATTATTAAAATCCTAAAGACAGTTTTCCCTGTTGAAAACCTGAATCCATGTCTATCACCCCCACATTCAAATATAGCTCTGTCCCGCATTCAGGCCTAGGGCCTGAGATCACCTCTCTGCCTTTCATTTATTCAGTACATTTCCACCTTGATATTGCTTCCCCCATGTTTGATATAAAGGTGATGAAGATACTACCACTGTGTATGAGGAGCTTAGAGTTTAGTGAACATGCAGTCACGTTGAAAACGATTACAGCAGAACTCCATGAGTGCTATCATAGTATTCATGCTGGTAATCTCTGCCAGATGAGTAACTCCAGGCTATTTTACATTCCCTTGTCATACTCTCCTTCCAACCTTTCCATCGCCCCACATTACTAAAATCCGGACTTTGCTACTTAGTAACTAGTTAATTATTATTGTTGAGATTTGATTGCCTGATCTATAAAATGGGAATAATAATTATACGTAGCTACATTTATCATGAAGTTCAAATGCTTAGAAACACTGAGTGTATTTCAAACAATTTCCAGTCCACAGTTTGCACTTCACGGACTTCAGTTGTTGCAGTCACTTATAGTAGCCTGGCACAGAAGGAAGTTTGAAATCGGACCAAATTTAACCTTGTTTTTATCTCACAAGAAACACCTGTTCATGGTAAATAGCAGTTTTCTTAGTGCTTTGTGATAACATCTTGCACATTTCTTCCATTGAACTTGTCATTTGATAACACTCTGCCCCAACATCTCTTCTTTCCATGTATTCAAATTCTGTTCATTCTACATGAACTAATTTGATCTCATTCACCACATTATCTTTTCTTGCCATAGCTGGTGGCATTTCTCTCTCCAATCAGAACGGATATGAAGATATTTATTTGGAGATGATCCTCTATTGTGAGATATAAAATGAAGGGGCTGTAGCTCAGACAGAAAAAGAAGAACATTTTCTCATCTCCCACCCCTGCCCCAATGCCCCTAGCATACTTTCCCAGGATAGGAAGGGAGCTATTGTGTTTGAGGATTGACTGCTCATGATATGATTAAGGATCGTCTTATAAAGCTTAGGTTTGGAAGTCATCAGGCAAAGAGAAAATAGAATGAAAGAGGCTTGGTGGAGTTCTTCCTTGAGTTACATGAGGGGGGAAGAATTGCCTCTATGATTACTGCCCCCCCAAATGATATTACAAGAAACAACCTAAGTATTCTAGTATTATCCTTATCTTCTAAAGTTGGCTAATTTTTCATGTTATGTAAATGGAGATGGTTCTCATTTTTGTGCCTCAAACCAAAATTGATATGTACAAACCTGAATACAATTATCAAAACCGTAAATATCTATATTAAAATTTTCAGAGTATAAAAAGGCAACTTTAAAGAAGGCAAAAGAAATCCAGTGAGTGTGTATAGTGAATAAGAGCAGAGGCTGTAGAGTCAGCCCAAATCATTGCATTGTTCTTTATAAAAGAGGTAGCCTTGGGCAAGTTACATAACCTTTCTGAGCCTTTGTTTCCTCATCAGTAAAATGGAGATAATACTACTGCACCTGGGTTTCCAAAGGATTAAATGAAATGAAGTCAAAAGCAGCACTCAGCTCAGAGTAAAAACTCAATGTTTACTCTTCCATATTTCCATCTCAGAATTATGATTGTGCAGGGCTAAGAGGTTTTTCTTTTACATAATGAATTCTAGGAAGTAATACCTCAGCCTGACTTTTAACATGCATTCTGGAAAATTATGTGGGTGATATTCATTTAGAGCAGTGGTTTTCAAATGTTTTCTTTAGCAGCAGCAGAACCTTTTGGTTTCCAATTAAAATTTTAAAAAGACCCCACTATAAAAGGCAGCTTCTTTGGAAAAGACACTGGATAAACAGACCTGGTTCTACCCATCCTTATATTTCCTGAACTTGGGGAAGACGTTTACCGCTTTCAGTCACTTTTCTCTTCTGCAAATTTTGGATAATAAAAAAATGTTTCCCTGCTTAGTTTTCAAGGTTGTTGTGACACTCAGAGGAGCACATGTGTATGAATGCAATTTGAAATAGTACTGTGATATACAAATATACACTAGTTTTCTTATCACAACACAAGCTTCTGCATCTTGGCTCACCTATTTGATTTTTTCCCAACAGATTTACCTTCCTAATTACAGGCAGTTCCTTACTAACAAACAGGTTGTATTTCAAAATTTAATTTGCTAATCAGTTGTTTGGAACTCAGCACACATTTTCCCTTAGAAATGATGTTATAAATGGAATAGTTCATTTCAGAAGCAATCATCAAATGACTCTTTAGTCCAAAATGTAAGTCAAAGAGGATACATTTGGTATAAAAACAGTTGGCAATATTCCTGTAATATAAATGATTCCAAATGTAAGATAATAAGAATAATTAAGGTTAATTTATCTTTAATGCTGACATTTAATGACTAGCAAATCTACTTAGAAAAGAATAGACATTAAAAAGAGTGGAGATCCTATACAAAACTTCTGAGCCCTATAAGAGTTTTAGATATGGATATGACCTCATTCTTATTAACTGATATATTTCACAACCTAGATTTTTCCACTTCTTTTTGTAACATTTATACTTAGCAAGTACTATGAGTGAGTTAGGGGGAAAAGGGAGGAGTAGGACAAAGGGAACACAGGGAGGGAATGAAAGGTCATGGAAAGAACAGAGAGAGAGGAGAAAAACAAAGATGGAAAGAGCCAGAAGAACAAGTATGATGAGAAAAAAGTGGGGGAAAAAGAGGTCATCTGAATGATATATCTTCAATGAGCAAAAAACAAATTTTTACAAGGAAAGAAAAAAGGCAGAAGGGAAAGAACGTATATATTTTCACTAAGTTAAAGATTATGAAAAAAATGTGGAAGTGTAATATGGTTGAATCCTACCAAAAAAAGAAAAGAAAAACAAAACTGCGGTCCTTGTTCTCACGGTAAGCAACTGAGTGAGGGTAAGTGGAGTTTCCTAGGATAGAAGAAGATGGGAATCAGAAACAGGTGCAGTCTGGCCTTTGCTATGAACTAGATATTTGTTGCTAAGTTCTAGGAGCCTGCAAATCAATCATTTCATAATATTAAAATTATTTGAGGTATGGAATTAGTGTCTGATAAATAGGAGAAATGAATAAAACATGAAAATATTTAACTGGATAGTCTGCTTCAAGGGTAGATAGGCAATCATTTGACAGATGTTTTCAACTTACAATATCATTTGAAATTGTTCTCCATTTAGGCAATCTAGTGTAACACTTGATTCTCTTTCTCCTTGCCTTGAAAGGTAGCCAATGAGTTACTCACTGCACCATCACATGCAGTTAGCCATTATTCAGTAGTGATGTTTCCTGACAGTATTGCTTCCCGCACGCTCTTCATCTCTTGATTCTCCTCATCTTTCCTTCCTAAGTCTTCACCCATCTCTTCAAGCATCTCACTCACCACCCTCCTCATTTCCGCTCCTCCCATTAAATGTTTCTGTTTCTCTGAGATCTGAATTTGTTTTCCTTCATGTTTTATAAATACTCTGTCAACAATCTAACATCCCCATGGTTCAAAGCTCTGTCTACAACTAAATTCTATACATTAACACACAAAGCTCTATTTTCTACCCAGACTGCTTCCTCAGCATTCAACTGAAATTTAAAGCCGGAGTTTTAAATAGAATTCACCTTTCCCTTCATTTGCAATGATCATTTCAAAAACTGAAGTGCATTTTAAAAGAGGAAAGCAATTTTATTCTTCATCTTTTTGATATTTGTCTCAGAAATTAATACAAAATAATTCATCTTACCCTGTACAATTTATATTATTTCCCTGGAAATTATAAGTTGACATGATAAAGAATTCATAATACATTTTGTAACCCTTCTATCAAAGGAAGCTTCTAATAGAATTTAAAAAGTTAAAAATATTCAAAGATCCAGAATAAATTTTGTCAATATTTTTCCTGTCTATGAAATTCATCAAGAAAAGTTTTGAGATCAGGGGGATTAAGTAAGGCTCCCATCTCCATACTTTATTTTTAAACACAATATCTTCTTCTTTAGGGCAGCGCCTGTGGCTCAGTGAGTAGGGTGCCGGCCCTAAATGCCAAGGGTGGAGGGTTGAAACCCTGCCCCGGCCAAACGGCAACAAAAAATAGCCGGGCATTGTCGCGGGCGCCTGTAGTCCCAGCTACTTGGGAGGCTGAGGCAAAAGAATCACCTAAGCCTAAGAGATGGAGGTTGCTGTGAGCTGTGATCCACAGCACTCTACCAAGGACAACAAAGTAAGACTCTATCTTTACAAAACAACAACAACAAAACCCGAGGGTGATATTCCATAAACACAGTATCTTCAGGTGTGCCTATTATGGAGACTCCAATAATTTCAGTTTTTATTCCAAGGGAACGTTTTTTTTTCTGCCCTAATCTATTATTTTATCTTTCTGTCCTAATCTATTATTGTATCCGTGAACATAATGTTGAACTTACAGCAAAGGAATTTACACTTTGAAATATTTTCACTAAATTCTTTTCCAATATATTTTTTTAATTTACTAGGGAATGGTGGTAATATGCTCCTGAAAGTGGAATGACTATGCTCAAAAATTACAGGGACCCTTTCTGAGTGAAAGAGTAATATCATAGGGATTTTAGTAGAAGAGAAAGTATCTGTCAAGCTTGACTTTAAATTTGTTCAATTCCAATGATATTCTTATTATCTTCCATCTATCACCTATCGAATCCTTTTGCTAAAGAATAGTCAGTGTGCTTGCTTGAAATGTATAAGCTTTCCAATATTCATGATCCAAGCTCCAAGACAATTCAGATTTGAAAATATGTGCAAGATTAATTCTCTTATGTTGCAATGATTGAATCAGTTGTAACTTAGGCTTACCAATCACAGGCCCTACTTAAATGCTGTGAGAAAGTAGCCTACAGATGCCAAGAGGAATAGAAAAGAACAGGGCTTTTGAAACCAGACCATTGATGTTTGAATGTTAGATGTTGTTGTATTACTTACTATTTGTATGAACTTGAATAAGATATTTGACATCTCCCAAGCTTTGGTTTCCCCAAATTTGAATGGAGATACTATTTACCTGCAAAGCTTTTCTGAGTACCAGCGTTGGTGTACATAAAAAGTTCCCAGTACATTGGTTCAATCTCAATAGGTGCACCACAAAATATTTTTATGGTGATTAGTCTGTCATGGAAGGCAAAGTAGATATTATGTAATAATTTCCAGAATTCGGACCTGAAAACAGTTTACCCGCGATATATCCTCACCACCACCACAACCACTGCCTTTTTCTATAACCTCATCCCTTGCTTCTTTCCCTCACCCTTGGCTCCATCCATGCTAGACCACTATTAGTCTCCAGGATGGGTGCCCTTACACAAGAAGCATCTGTCTGAAATTGTCTAGTTAAGTATGTTGCTAACTAGACATACTAATTGTCTAGTTCAGTATGTTAAATTGTCTAGTTAATCTCCTTGAAGATTTCCCTGAAGCCTACAAATTCTGGAAGACCAGCCATGTCCAGTTAGAATGTCTTTGGCGTTTCTCCTCTGGGCTTCCAGACCACATCCCATGTCCCTCTGAGGTTGTTCTGTCTAATGCCTAGACTGCACTCAAAGCAGGGG
>CAUYON010032509.1:22500-32074 GCA_963573935.1 Arctocebus calabarensis
CAGACAAAATCTTACCAAGTTCCTGAAATGATTAAAATTTTGAGGTAAAACACCTTTGTAACTTGAATTAGATTCTTTGCCTGTTTAAAATACGGTTCTAGTTGATATCTGAACTAAATCTTTTTGTCTTCCTAAATATTTACAAAGTCATTTATGAAATTAAACAGATTGTACAAGTACATATTACCAGAAGACCCTTTAAATTAAGACAGGCCAAGCACCTAAATAAAAACATATGCCATAATGTAAGGCCTCTATCTCTCTGTCCACGCAAGCAGTGATAAGCAAGATGAAAGGAGAGAGGGCAAGGCCGTGATGGAGTTCAAGGAATCCTGAAAGCACAGACTATTTCTTACTAAACCTCAGACCCAGTATCCAGCACCTCTCATTCCCAAACAACACACTACTCCAAGGCACGCTTCTGGTGAATCTTACAAAGTCACATATCCTACCTTCAAAAGGTTGTGGATTTTATCTGGCCCCAAAGGGAAGACAACATTTACCTTTTACCATAGTGCAACTTTTTTCTTTTAGAAAGAATAGAAGATGGTGATTTATGTCAGAATTAGCACCTTTCCTAAGGAAATTAATAATGGTACTTCTTTAGGGTTATTCTAGAACCTTAGCCTCTCAGATTAGACCTATAGGTTGCTAAATGAAACATTATTACTTTCAGAGTGAGATTAAAAAAAAATGAGTGAAGATACCAAAAGATTAAAGTAGGAAGTTTAGCTATAAATCAAATAGGGTCCCCTCTCCTACTGTGGAGTAGGTAAGTCCCAAATGAATGAGTAGATGCCTGAGAGTCAGTGACACAAAGAAATGTCACATATACCTTTCTATGTACAATACAGACCAGGCTACATTTACTATCAGAGTTCTCCATTTCAAAAGGCGCTGCAAGGTCAGAAATTTTCAGGCTTAGAAGACAGAGAGAAAAATTATTGATTTGATTGCACAGGACTCCATTTACTTATTCATTCCCAAACATAAGCATTAAGTGAATGTGGCGTATACCTCAGACACTGATGCTATATGCAAGGGAGACAAAACATTTTAAGTTCTTCTCTCCAAGAACCAACAGTTTAGTCAAGAAGACATGTACAACAGTAGATATTTAAAATACAGTATCATAATTTCACGGAGAGATACACACTTTGTCAAAGACTGCAATTTGTACCAGGAGAAAAAGGACTGGACCAGCAGTGATAAAATCTTATTTCTGGTATTGGTTCTCCTAGCAACTATGTGAATTATAGTTCTCCTCCCTGAGACCCTGTTTCTTTATCAGCAAAAATGAGATGCTGTCTGCAGTTTCAAGTCTACATTGTCTTATTTCATAAGAATTCCCCTGTTAATTTTCCTATTTATAAATGGTGGCATTTAGTATCTTACTACAACATAATCTATTTATCCTTTAACTGGTCCATCCTATTAAAAGAGGCTATCCATACATCTTTATGTCACCCCTTTCTTCTACTGATTATCCCATTTGCCTCTCCCTTTAGAAAAGGAAATAAGGTACTTTACACCTATTAGGCAGTCATCAATATGCCCAAGAGACAGTAAAGAAATTGTTTTTCAAGAGAAAAATGATAAAATTGCTCTTCATTTCTACAAAATTCTCTATGGCCTGAAGGAGAATCCTGGCTTCCACAATATATTTTCATAAAACACTTTGTGGCCATTAAGGAAGGATTACTCCATGTGTAAGTGGTGGTTATCCCTAGACTATTTAGCCTAGATCGGAGAACTGCCACTTCTCTGGTCCCCAGGGGAAAGATGGAAAAAATAAGTCCAGGGTTTCCTCTGAGTTGATTCCATTGTTTGTTTCCCACCTTCCTCAGCAGGGACACTTGTACTACCCTATACTAGACAATTTATGGTAGAAATTCAGTAGATACTTCTAAATTTCCTTCACACCATTCATTCTTGGCTATAGTTTTCTGAGCCCCTAGACCAACGATTCTCAATCTGGGGGTCACAACCCACAGGAACTATATTAAAAGGTGGTGGCATTAGGAAGGTTGAGAACCACTGCCCAAGATCAATGAGGATTAGGGATCCCTCTCAGTGGGCATGTTGTAGGTATCAAGATAGACTCCTCAGAGGCCAAGGCTGGGTTTCACACAGTGGCCAACAGGAAAAGATTTGGCAATTTTTTTGTTGCCTATTAGACAATTCTCTTCATTAGAATTTTATTCACTGTCATCAATCACAAAATTTTTGTTTTCCTAGCTAAATCTTGGAATAAAGTTGCTTTTCCGGCTAGAATAAAAGAATCTTTCCAAGAAAGACCTAGTATAACTTACATAAATGTCTAACCGTAATAAAGCATAGTCATCAATCCTATCTCTTACCTTATACTAAAGATCCTATCTAAAACCTAGATTTCGTGTGTGAAAAAAACTGATAAATAAGGGAGAAAGACTGATTTTACTTGTTCTTTCTATAACTAAAGAGGAAGAGGATGTTTTGCTATATTTAGCCTACAGATGGAGATAATACAGGTCAGGAAAGGTCAGCATGTATCTGCTCCACACTCTATCCCACTGAATGGCACCTAAGCAAAGATAGAAAACTTTTTAAAAAGGACCTTCAGTAGTGGGAAGACCATAGCATTACTGCTGGGGTCATGACAAACTTAATTATGAAGTAGAAAACATATACTTCTCACTGCACTGAAGAACATAGTAGAATTCTACAAAATAAGGATTCTAGTAATATCATATCAACATCCAACAGAGCAGTAAAAGAGAACTTAGCATATAACAAATGTGTTGGTATCCTCAAGATATTTGCAGAAGTTGACCCACAGCACCCATGGATAAAGATCATATGCAGAATATGCCTGACAGAAACTGATGGGCATTATAGCTGTTAAATCCACTGCAAAATGTGTCTATGAACTATCCACTTTCCCAGAAATCCTTGGGGGTGAGGATTGCATAATGCAGCATGCTGAGGAACTGTATTAGATTGGAGCAGGCAGTGGTGTCCTTTTGCTTAGGTAGATACTTGTTAAAATTAAAAATAGGTACAACAGTCTTTTATACTGCCTATTACTCATCTATTGTAGCCTAAGCACCGTGGTGCTAGAACTGGGATATACTGGGGTAAATAAAGCACATGTATTTTTGGACAAACGTCTACTCAAGTTCACAGACATTAAATAAGCAAAAAAGTAGTTAATATATGATTGAGATTATAGTTAATACTTTGGAGGAAAATGGAAAGCTAAGAAAGAGAATAAAGGGGTATTCAGATATACTTTTATTGAGTTAGTTAAAGGAGGCCTTTCAGAGAGAGACTTGAAGAAACAGAGGAAGCCACGGTTAAAAACGTCATAGAGCAATAGGACAAGTATGCCTAAGAACTTAAGTCAGGAGAGCAATTAGATTTTAGTGACACATTTTATCAAGTTGGGTCTAAATGTGAGTAGACATAGCATTAATTCCATTGCCTCTCTTAATTTCCTCCTGTGTTCCAAAGTGGGGAGAATGCTTATCAAGAAAAATAAAAGAATTGATAAAATGCCAGGAGTTCTTGATATGCCCATTTGCAATTTCACAGTAAAAATTTGTGCTGAAAACAGAAAACAAGAGAAAAGCACACGTCATGACCCAGGACTTAGCATAGAAAGGGAGGAAAAGTAAAAACACAGTATATCAAGATGAGACCAAAGTAATTAGAGAAATATTGGTTTAAATGTGTATAAGATAAAGATATAATTGGTAGAATTTAAAACAGAAGTTCTCTTTTTTAAAAATCCCTTCAAAAGACAAAAGCAAACAAAATATGGTCCAAATATCAAGAGAAGAAACATAGAAAATGGCAAGGAAGCACAGAAAATAGAATCCATGGAATAAGATGACAGAAGTAAGACCAAACATATCAGTTATGACAATGTATGTAAATGTGTTGAACTCCCCAATTAAAAGGCAAAGACTCTTAGATTGGAGTAGAAAACAACATTCAACAATATGCTGTTTACAAGAGATAAACTTAAAACAAGATGACTTGGAAAGGTTATAAATAAGGGATAGGCAAAGACATATCTGTAAAATGCAAACAAAAAGACAACAGAAGCAACAATGTTAACATCAGCCAAGGTAGAATTCAACATAAAATTATTATTTTTTGTTGTTGTCATTGTTGTTTAAAACTCTGGCCCAGGCCCAGTTTGAACCCTCCAGCCTGGGTATATGTGGCCTGTGCCCAACCCACTGAGCTACAGGCACCTCAATGTAAATTATTAACAATTCAAAGAGAATTATATTGTCTTTATAAAAGAAGCAATCTAAATGAAGCTATATTCATTATTAAATGCCTATGCCAAGTAATAAAGAATCAAAACACAAAGGACAAAAACCCATTTAAAGAATTAAAAAATTGTAATCATATTATAAGCCCTAACATATTATATTAATTTGTCCTAAACTAATTCAATGAAAATTAATAAAAATCTAAAGAATTTGATAGATATTAAAGTTCACACTTTCCAGACAGAAAATACAGTCAGCATGTAAAAAAAAAAAAAAAACGATATAAATTCTGCACAGCAGAAATTGTTCAAATATACCTTTGAAACTCAATTTGTAAACTGTAAACTTTTAAATAAAGTACTCAAACAATATAATGAGTTTAAAACTCACTCCTAAATAAATACTGGGCCAAAGAAGGAGCACGAATTACTGCTATAGCCAAGAAAAGACCAAAAATTACAAACCAGTATTGTTGAGTACTTACTGTGAGAAAGTACATTCTATGAATTAGCTAATTCGATCCTCACAGCAAATGTATGTTTGAAGAATGAACAGGATGTGATGCACATATGAAAATAGAAAGAAAAATTCCAAGTAGAGGGAACAGATTGAGCAAGGAGCATGGACTAGAATATGGAAGATGTGTATGGGAAGAGCAATGAATTCAAGTCAGCTCTAGACCTGCAGATGAATGTGCTTAAGAGATGAAATCACAGTCTGGATTTGATCCTTAGGCGGTAGAGAGTCATTGTAGGTTTGTGAACAAGAAACAATTTCACCATAATTATGTGTGAGGAAAAGTACTCTGGTCACAACTTGTTGAAAAGATAGGTTAAAGAAATAAACAAATGAAGAAAGTTCATTGAAGATATTAAAGTCTAAATGAATTCATGGGAATGGGATCAGCAGAGGTAAAAGTAGAAAGAAAGGAGATGGATGCAAAGAAATATCAATACAGGAGAACTGATAGATTTGGATACATAAGAACAGAATGTTATAGCTGGAAAAAGCAGTGAAAATTGTATATTCCAGTCAGCTCATTAGTCAGATAAATTGAAGTTTAAAGCAATTAAATGAATTATTCAATTGTCCTGGAAGCTATTAATTAGAGAGTCTAAAACTAAGACCAAGTTCCATAAGTTCCCAATTGGCTCTTTCATCTTTAATAAATTGGTATAATGAGAGAGAGGAAAGAATGAAAAATAGCTAGAGTTTCAGATGAAGTGCAATGGCTCACACCTGTAATCCCAGCATTTTAGGAGGCTGGGATGGGAGGATCACCTGAGGTGAGGGGTTCAAAACCAGTGTGAGTAGTGTGAGCTCTGTTTCTACAAAAATTAAAAAATTAGCTGTTACTGTTAGTACTTGCCTATAGTCCCAACTACTTGGGAGACTGAGGCAAGAGAATCACTTAACCCAGAACCTGGAAGCTGCAATAAACTATGATCATGTGACTGTACTCCTGTACTCCAGCCTGGGTGACAGAGCAATGCCATATTTCAAAAATAAAGAGAGGAGAGGAAAAGAGAGGAAGAGGCAGGAAAGAGAAAGGGAGGGATGAAGGATTGATTGAGGTTTTGAACCCTGAGTAGAAAGTAGAGTAGCGACATCAATCAAAGTAGGAAACTCACAGGTGAAACTTACTAAATGTAGAATATAAATGTCTGAATACAATAACTAAGAAAATGACATGAGGGCTATACTAACCAGTTCGATGAAAATATTTCAAATTGTATATAAAACCAGCACATTGTACCCCATGATTGCATTAATGTATACAGCTATTATTTAATAAAAAAAGAAAAAAAGAAAGAAAAGTAGGGAACTCAGGAGCTAAGACATGTTCAGCTGTGGTTCTAGTGGGACATCTAGCTAAAGAGATCTAGCAGACACATGAAAATGCTTGGCTGGGCCCCGATAATCAATAGAATGTGGATTAAAGGTCATATTTACAGTTATTTTTGAAGACTATACAACATAGGGTAAAAAAAGAAAGGGGAGAGAAAAACAAGGAAAAGAAGTAAGAAGACATGAGAAAATGGATTACTCTGGGTGCGTGTTATTTAAGCACCTGAAAGCAAACCAGGAACCAGAGAAGGTTACCAATGAAGACGTGTCAGTGGGACAGAAACGGCAATCAAATATTAGATGCAGTCTTTCAGGGATACCATAGAAAGGTTTTATGCGCTGGGAGAAAGGAAGTACCTAACATCTGAGTTCTTTCCAATTCAGAGGCTTTGACCAATTATTGAGCAAAATGGGGAGTGAGTTTGATCGAATCAGACTCCAACACTGTATTTTATTATATGTCTGTACTCTTGACTAATGAATTTTAAACTGTAGCTTTTATAAATAGACACAAATGTTTAAAACTTACTAGAACTACAAGTCCCTCTGGCACTGTTTTGTATCATGAGAATGGGGACAATGTGTAGAACACACATGCACACATATTGGGGTGATTCTCCATTCCCCTTCTATTACGACACAGTTTGCTGCATTTCGGTGACTTGCATATATATTTGCATAACCTTCACAGGTGATTTGGGACATTTTCTTCTTTTATGCTATAGCCATGTGGAAAGTATGCTATCTGATGAACAAATCAGTGATTTCTCAATGTGCATACCATCCCTGCACTGCTTATTAAGGCATATTTTATACTTTCACTACAGGTATACAAAATACATACAACAAATGTCAATGATTGACAAAACCTACTGGAATAAACTTGGTTTGTAAGAAATGAGAGTCAACGGCCAATTTAACATTGTTCATGTATCTAGCACCCCAAATTGAAGCACACACAATTATAAGTTGAGGCATCAACATAAGCAAAATATAAGAAAAGGAAATGAAATAAATTTCCTCCTTCTGTACAGTCTTAGTATATTTTGTTTAACTTCTCCTTCCCCAAACCATTTTTCCATTTCATTACACCAACCTTCCATTATGCTCAGGCCTACTGTATTCCTTCGTCTGAGCTCCCAGTTGAACTTTCTGTTAGAGGATCTACTACATCACATAATATGGAGTTTGTGAGACGTGAAGGAACCCCAATTCTCACCAAAGTGTGAGTACAATCAAGACCACATTGTAAGACGCACACCTACTGGTTTGAAAGGCCCTTCTCAATTTCACAACACAGAACCTCTTCCCTTTACAGCTCTCCTCCTTCTAGAATGTCTGTGGGAAGCCCCAAGGCAGGGTCTGGTCCTACAGGTGCTCCCCCAGTAGGCTGAACCACTGTGGGTTGAAACTAAATCACTCAGTCACCCTTTCCTCAGCTCCTTTCTGACAGCATTCTCCCTTGTCACAACATTTCAGGCCACCGCCTGCCTATACTCTAGGATCACTGCCTGTCACTACCTCAGGACATTCTGTCGTGCCACCAAACTTCTGTCACTGTACGCTAAGTCACTGATATGTCCTTGACTTGCCACTTCTGTGTCCCCATTGCTCTCTGCTGTAGCTCAAAGATATCTTGATCTGTGTTCTGCACCATCGATGCCGCTGCATTCCAGGTGCGGCTCCCTTTCCTCCTGTCCCTCACCTTCAAGGCACCAAACGAAGCACTTCTGCCCACTGGGTCTCCAGGCCTCCCCCCTCATCCACAAACTGAAGTGTGCAAGAGATGTAAATGTGCTCTGCTGTTCGAGAGAAGTCCCACAGTTCTTCATGCCAAGGGTATTCATAGTAGCTGCATTTATTGAAATCTAAATAAAAAGTGCTTTTAGAGGTGCAGTTGGCACTCTGCCTCCATGCTGCACCAGCTTT
Organism: Arctocebus calabarensis; assembly: GCA_963573935.1. NCBI lineage: Eukaryota > Metazoa > Chordata > Mammalia > Primates > Lorisidae > Arctocebus > Arctocebus calabarensis. The sequence continues at coordinate 30,543 of CAUYON010032509.1, forward strand.
TCCCCTTAGTCAGGGTTCTTTCAACGACAGAACAAAAATATTTGGAAAAAATTTAAAAATGATAAGAAAATAAATACAGTAATAAAAAATACAAATTAAAAAAATGACATAACAACTATTTCCTTAGCATCACATTGTATTAGATATTATCAATAACCTAGAGGTAATCTAAAGAGTACAAGAGCATGAGGTGTGTTGTCTGTAAATACTAAGCCCATTTTATGTAAGAAGCTTGACTATCTGTGGGCATTTTGGTATCCGAGGAGGGAGGTCTTGGAACTGGTGCCCTGTGGATATGCTATCTGATGAACAAATCAGTGATTTTTCTGCTATTAACTCATCCAGTCTGCATAAAAATTTCTCTTATATGCAACACTATTACTATTATCTCCATTTTCACACAGAAATAACTTAATGAGGCTACCCAGCTACTATGTTGCAGAATCAGGATTTGAACCCAGGCAGTCTGGTTCTGAAATTTATACTCTTCACTACTACACTACCTAGCAAGTGTCTGAGTTACCTTGGGCCTCCTTTAACTCCCAGTCCCTGTTGGTGACTCTGGTATCTCTAGTCAGTTATCAGTTCCAGTCTAAGAAATATTTTTCCTAGAAGTTGTTAGTCAAAACTCAACACTTTAGTTCTTCGTCTTAGTTCAAATAAATTGGCACATATTCCTATATGTTTTAACCTGTAGTGAGATCAGAATTCAAGATCTTTCTCAAGAAGTTTCTAGGCCCATATAAATCAGGGGCTATGACTGGACAGTGAGGAAATGTTGCCTTCCCCATGGGTGTTATCTATCCTAACTGGTGCTGTGGCTCAGGAGAAGCCTCCTGCCACTTGTCGACTACTGAGACTCCCCCAAATGGCAGTGAGATCTTCCAGAGTTGACTTTGTCTGCTATATTCCCATAGCAGTGTGTGCCATCTAGCTAATGTTCAATATAATTTCACCAGATGAATTTAAATAAGTTGATGGAATCTTTTGATTATAATAAGAGAGGAAAATGTTAAATAAATCTAAAGTTAGTTCAAGGCCTATAAAGGTGGGTTAAATATTTACTAAAATGTATAAATATTTACTGTAACACTAATAGAGCTTACCCTATTAGCTCTCAGACTCTTCTCCACGGATGTAAAATAAAACATTACACTCATAAAATAGTTGAAACAATGATGGAAGAAGAATTCAAAAATAGGTATACAAGGAATACATCAATATTATATTATTTATTATTAATTATGTTTCATATTTGTTACAGGAGAAGTAAGTAAGTAACCCATTTATTGCACAGGAAGACGAGGAAAGGGGAGAGGGAGAGAGAGGGTGGGGGGAGATGGGACAAAGGGTAAGATCACATGTGTGGTACATATTCGAAGGGTCAGGAGAAAACTTCTAAATACGGATCAAAAATGTTTTCATATAGTAAACGAGAAAATATCATGAATGTTATGTCAATCAGGTTGATGAAAATATCCAGACTGCATGTGAAGCCCGCACACTGTACCCCATGATTGAACTAATGTACA
>CAUYON010032516.1:0-10651 GCA_963573935.1 Arctocebus calabarensis
CTCTGCCTCCCAAGTAGCTTGGACTACAGGCGCCCGCCACAACGCCCGGCCATTTTTTGGTTGTAGCCGTCATTGTTGTTTGGCAGGCCTGGGCTGGTTTCGAACCCACCAGCTCAGGTGTACGTGGCTGGCGCCTTAGCCCGTTGAGCCACAGGCACCAAGCCCACTAGTTCCATTTTATGACTTCCTACAATTACCCAATTTGAGTTGCACAGATCTATGTGTATGTATATGTGTTTTGTGTGGGAAGGCTTCTATAGTAAATCAGATTAATAAGAGGATACTTATTTCTTGCATGAAATGTCAGGAAGTGCTACAGAGAAGTCTGTCCTTTTTGTTGGGAGATGAAGTATGTCCACACAAAGATCTGCACATAAATGTGCAGAATGGCAACCTTATCCATAACAGCCCAAACCTTAAGCAACCTATATGTTTATTAGCTGACAAAAGCATAATAACTGAATAATTACATTCTGTCTATACAGCAGAATACGAGTTAGAAGTTAAAAGGAACTAGAGATACATACAATAACATAGGTGAATCTCAAAAATATTTTTTTTGGCTTGGTGCCCATAGCTCAGTGGTTAGGGAGCCGGCCACATGCACTAGGGCTGGTGAGTTCGAACCTGGTCCGGGCCTGCTACACAACAATTACAACAACAACAAATAAAAAAAAAAATTGTATGTTTTTTTCTTTTTGGCTGTGTATGATGGCTCTCTTCTGCAATCCTAACCCTCTGGGAGGCTGAGATGGGAGGATTCCTTGAGCTCAAGAGTTTGAGATCAGCCTGAGCAAGAGTGAGACCCTATCTCTACTAAAAATAGAAAAAAATAGTCAGGTGTCAGGGCTACTGCCTATAGTCCCAACTACTCAGGAGGCTGAGGCAGGAGGATCATCTGACCCCAGGAGTTTGAGCTTGCTATGCACCAGGCTGACTGGGCAGCAGAGTGAGACTCCTTCATCTCAAAAAAACAAAAAAGTTTTTTAAATTTGATTTTTCTTTTCTTTATTGCCTCTATAATTGCTGGAAGCCTCAAAAATATTATGCTGAGGGGCGATGCCTGTGACTTAGTGGGTAGGGCACTGGCCCCATATACCGAAGGTGGCGGGTTCAAACCTGGCCCCGGCCAAACTGCAACAAAAAATAGCCAGGCGTTGTGGCAGGCGCCTGTAGTCCCAGCTACTCAGGAGGCTGAGGCAAGAGAATCGCCTAAGCCAAGGAGTTGGAGGTTGCTGTGAGCTGTGACGCTACAGCACTCTACCGAGGGTAATAAAAGAAGACTCTGTCTCTAAATAAAAAAAAAAAGAAGAAGAAGAATAGACGGGAACTAGGCTTGCAGGTTGTAAGGAGAGAAGACCCCAGGAAGGAGCAACCTGAGAGCCGGTGAGAGCTTCGGGCCCACTGTGCAACCTTATGGACAGCATGAAGAGTCAGGACTTGCTCCCAGTGGAAAGGCCAGCTGGCAGGACGTGGAGAAGAGGATGACATGTGGAAGAGTGGCTCTGGAGATGGCTAGAGCACAGAGACCATCAGACTCAAACACAGTTACAAGCTTTGTGGCTATGAAAGAAGGGCCCAGGATGACATTGGCATTGCCTGGAAGGGGGCCTCAGGAAGAGGCAAGTTTAGAATAAAAAATCCAGAGTTTAGTTTTAGACACCAAAGTCTGAGATACCCGTACCTCCTGTGTGGGTAATAAGTGGAAACGGCACTTGGCGTCCAGCCAAAGTAGGACTAACTAGGCCTCCTTGAAAGTGTAGGCGTACTCCTCCACCTGCAGCAATGGAACACCACGGAAGGGTCTCTGGTGAGGACTAAGCCACTCTGGAAGCACCATGAAGAGCATAGGGACAGGGGGCTGTGATCGTCCCAGAGCAAAGAGGAACCACAAGAGCAGACAGGAAGTGGTGAAGCAAGAGGATGTGGAGGCCAGGGAGGGCCAGTCAGCTGGCTCAGCTCAATGGGACCTGGGAGACCAAGAAGGGAGCCACCACTGCTCTGACAGCTGCCAGGGAGTCAATGTTGTCACATCTGACAACACATTTAAGATGTGTGTAAGCTGGCTCTGGGAGGCCGAGGCAGGTGGATTGCTTGAGTTTAGGAGTTCAAGACCAGTCTGAGCAAGAGCAAGACCCTATCTCTACAAAAAAGAGAAAAGCTGAGGCAAGAGGATCACTTGAGGCTGACTTGGAGGTTGCTGTGAGCTATGACCATGGCACCTCTACCCAGGGTGACAGCTTGAAACTCTGTCTCAAAAATAAAAAAAAGAGAGGGTGGCGCCCGTGGTTCATCGAGTAGGGCACCAGCCCCACATATCAAAGGTGACGGGTTCAGACCCAGCCTCGACCGAACAGCATAAAACAGAAAAATAGCCAGGCGTTGTGGCGGGCACCTGTATTCCCAACTACTTGGGAAGCTGAGGCAAGAGAATCACCTAAACCCAGGAGATGGAGGTTGCTGTGAGCTGTGTGATGCCACGGCACTCTACTGAGGGCAACAAAGTGAGATTCTGTCTGTACAAAGAATAAAAAGAGAGCAGCGCCTGTGGCTCAGGGAATAGGGCGCCATTTCCATAAACAAGAGGTGATGAGTTCAAGCCCAGCCCCAGCCAAAAACTGCAAAAATAAATAAATAAATAAAAGATACGTGTGAGCTAAATGGGCCCTGCTCCAGAGATTTGGAGCCAGCAGATCTGGAGTGAGATCCAGAAGGGTTCACCAGGGTGGCTGAAGGGCCATCTCTGAAAAACACTCCTAGAGTCACTTGTCTTTTCCCCAACTAGTGATGCCCTTAGCCAAACTTCCTTTCACAAAGCCTGCCCTAAGACACCCTCTCCATCACCACCCGACTGGAAGCTCTTGAACTCATTCTGCAAACACTACTCAGGGGCCACTCTTCACTGGGCACTGATCTAGGAGGTGGGGATTTAGCCAGAGCACAGTCCAGTCCCTGCCGAAGGCACTTAAACCCCAGTGTGTCTCTTCCCTGGAACTTAAAGGGGCTCGTTGCTCATTGATCATCAGCCACACGTGGCTGAAGAGAAATCTGATGCTGTTTTGTGTTGTTAACTCAGATATGAACTCTAATGATACTTCTCCAGATCTGGTGTGCAAGGGAGTGAAGACATCAGGAAGGGAGGCCTTGGTGGTCAGGTAATGTTGGACAGCACTCTCCCAGGAAAGAATGAAGAGTGGTCCTCATGCCTCTAAGCAAAAGCACAGGAGCCTTCTCCACACCAGCTGCCTGCTTGCCCTGCCAGGGACTTGGAGAGTGAAAGGCCTGGTGACCTCTGAGAGGTCGTGGCCTGCACAGGTGCTTCTCCCTGTTGCAGACTCGCCAGAGGCACCTAGCTGTCCTTCCTCTTCTACACAGTGGGCCAAAAGAGACCCACATACGAACTGACTGCTGGCTTCAGTCCAACAGGCCCAGCCTCAGCCTTGCGGTCAGCCCAGTCCCAATAGCATTCTTTTCTTTAGAATTTGGAATCCAGACCCATGTTACAATAAATTTTGACAAGTTTTCCTTTCCACTTGCCATAACTCTGTGGAATACCATCCTCTTGAGAACTCTGCTAGGAAGCCAGACACTGTAGTTCCTGGACTCCAGTTTCATCCCACCAAGAGCACCCCACAACATTTAATACTCTATACCCAGTACTTTTTCTGTAACCCTATCAATTATGGTTTTGTTCCAGATAGTAATTTTTCACGGTTTGTTTTCCCTCAATATTTATTGAGGTAAAATACATATAAAATTCTTCCATGATTGCGTTAATGTACACAGCTATGATTTAATTTAAAGTAGCTAAATTTCAGAACAGACTTCAGACAAAGAAAAGTTTTAAAGAAGGACATTACATAAAGACAAATGGAACAATTTTTGAAGCAGGCGTAACAATCCTTAACATGTGTATGTATAACGATAGAGTGTCTTAGTATATTTGGGGTAATACAACAAAAATATCACAGGCTGGGTAGCTTATAAACAATGTAATTTATTTCTTACTGTTCTATAGGTCAGGAAGTCCAAGATTAGGTCTCCAGCAGAGTCGGGGCCTGATGAGCACCTGTCTCTTGTTCATAAACAACTCTCTTCTCACTGTGATGTCACCTCGCAGAAGGGGTAGAGAATCTCCCTGGAATCTCTTATATGAGAGCACTAATTCCCTACATGAGGGTTCTACCCACATACCCTAATCACATCCCAAATCTCATCTCCTGCTACCATCAGTGTAAGAGGCAGGACTCTTCAGAAGGGGAGAACCAACAGGAGACAGCTGATAGATGAGTGAGAGATGAGGGGGAATGTTAGAGAGGAATCATTCACACAATATGGAAACTAGGAAGTCCCTTGAGGGGGCTGTCTGGTAAGCTGGAGGTGCAGGGAAGCTGGTAGTGTGGCTAGTGCAAGTATAAGGATGCAAAACCAGGAAAACCAATGGAGTAACTCTCAGCCCAGGTCTGAAGGCCTGAGAGGGAAGGGTGGTAAGTCTCAGTCTGAGGCACAAGGCCTGAGAACCAGGAGGAACACTGGTACAAGCCCCAGAGTCAACAGCCAAGGGAACCTAAAGGTCTGATGTATGAAGGTTGAAAGAAAAACAGTGTCTCACCTTCAGAAGAGAGAAGGAAAGAGCTTTCTTTTCTTCTTTTTGCTCTATTCAGGTCCTCAGCTGATTACATGGTACCTGCCCACATTGGATGAAGTGTGTTTTCCTCACTCTCTCCACTGATTCAAATGCAAATTTCTTTTGGAAACATCCCCACAGATAACCCAGTTTGGTAGCACAATAGGATGGCTATAATTAACAATAATTTATTGTGTATTTCAAAATAACAAGAAGAGTAGAATTGGAATGTTCCTAAATCAAATAAATGATAACTGCTTGAGGTAATGGATATATCAATTACTGTGATTGGATTATTACACATTGTATGCTTGTATCAAAATACCACATGTGTTCCATAAATAAGTATAATTAATATGTATCTATAATATTGAATTTTAAAAAGGAAATAATGATTTACCAGCTATTTGAGTATCCCTGGGTTCACTTGACATCAAAAATTAACCATAGCCATCACATGGGGTATGAGATGTCAACATAAAGATGTTGAGAAGACAAAATTACTGTCTAAGGCAATAGATATAATTAAGATAAAATTTGAAATTTGAGCAGAAATAGATGTAGTCACTATTATAGTGAGGAACTTCAACACCTTTGAATCAGAACATACACATCCAGGTCAGTAAGATTAACTAAACACCACCGCCTGTCAGCTCGCTGTAACGGACATTTACAGTCTACTTTATCCAACAACAGCAGAATACCCTTTCTTCTCAAGCTCACATGGAATATTTAGAAAGGTAGAGTGCATTCTGGGCCATAAAACACATTTTAATCACTACAAAAAAATAGTAATCACACAAAGCATGCTTTAAATCCACAACTGAATTATACTGGGAATGAGGAAAAGGAAGATAGCTGGAAAATTCCAAACCATTTGGCAATTAAATAATGTGACTTCCAAATAACATATGGGTCAGAAATTCTATAACTACAAATTTGATAACCTGCACCAAAAGGACCAGTTCTTTGAAAGATATTATCTGCCAAAATTCATACCAGAAGGAATAAACCATCTGAATGAACTATATCTGTCAAATAAATTGAATAATCAATAATCTTTCAAAACAGAAAGCACAGGCCCAGATGGATTTACTAGTAAGTTCTACCAAATACTTGAGAACATTATAACAACTCTCAACAATCTCCTTCAGAGATTGAAAGACAAAAACAGAGGGAATACTTTCCCTTTCTCTGAGCCCAGCATTACCCGAAAATCAAAACCAGACAAAAATAGACAAAAAATTCCCAGACTAATATCTCCCATGAACACATATAGAAAACTCCACAACAAAATATTAGTAATTTGAATCAAACAATATGCAAAGAGAATTATGCTTCACTACCATGTGGTATTTATCACAGTGACACCCAACTGGTTCAACAATCAAAAATTAATTAATCTGGGCAGCTCTTGTGGCTCAATGAGTAGGGCGCCAGCCCCATGTACCATGGGTGGTGGGTTCAAACCCAGCCCTGGCCAAACTGCAACAATAACAACAAAAAAATAGCCAGGTGTTGTGGCAGGCACCTGTGGTCCCAGCTACTCAGGAGGCTGAGGCAGGAGAATCACCTAAGCCCAAGAGTTGGAGGTTGCTGTGAGCCGTCTCTACAAAATAAAAAAAGAGACTCTATCTCTACAAAATAAAAAAAATTAATTTATCATATCAACATACCAAAAAGAAAAAAAATATATATGGCTAACATCAATAGATACAGAAAAAGCATTTGACAAAATCCAACACCAATGCATGACAAAAACTCTGAGTACACTGGAAATAGAGGGGAACTTCCTTGATTTGATGAGGTGTTATCCTCATAAAACAGAAAACTAACATCATATGTAGTGGTGAGAAACTTGAAACTTCCTGTTAATATCAGGAGCAAGGCAAGGATGCTCCACTGCTTTTAAAAGTCATACTGGAAGTTCTAGATCATCCAATAAAGAAAGAAAAGGAGGGCAGTGCCTATGGCTCACAAGAGTAGGGCACAGGCCGAAATGGTGGTGGGTTCAAACCCAGCCCTGACCAAAAACTGCAAAAAAAAAAAAAAAGAAGAAGAAAGAAAGGAAGGAAGGAAGGAAGGGAGGGAGGGAGGGAGGGAGAGAGAGGGAGAGAAAGAGAGAGAGAGAGAGAGAGAGAGAGAGGAGAAAGAAAGAGAGAGAGAGAACGAAAGAAAAGGAAGTAAAAGGTATATAGATTAGGAAGGAAGAAATAACTCTGATTTTGTTCACAGATGACATGAATATCTATGTAGAAAACCCTAAAGAATTAACCAAATATACAAAATCCCCTGGTGCTTATAAGCCATCACAGCATTAAAGGTTTCAAGAAGGTTAATACACAAAAGATTAACTTGGCGCCCATAGCACAGTGGTTATGGTGTCAGCCACATACACCAAGGGTGGTGGTTTGAACTCAGCCCAGGCCAGTTATACAACTGCAACAAAAAAATAGACGGGTGTTGTGCTGGGCACCTATAGTCCCAGGTACTTGGGAGGCTGAGGCACGAGAATAGCTTAAGCCCAAGAGCTTGAGGTTGCTGTGAGCTGTGACTCCACAGCACTCTACCGAGGGGGATATAATGGAGATTCTGTCTAAAAAAAAAAAAAAAAAGTTTTTCTTTATACCAGTTATGAGCAAGCAGAACTTGAAATTAAAAACACAAAATAGTTTATATTAGAACACCCCAGAATGAAATACTTAGATATAAATTTAATAAAATAAATACAAGATTTATATTACTAAAACTTTAAACTGTGATGAATGAAACCAAATAAGTATAGTTCTTACTTGAGTAAATGGAGAGATATTTTATGTTTCTGAATAAGCAGGTTCAATATTGTTAGGATATCAATTCTTCCTGATCGGGTCTATAGATTCGATGTAGTCTCTGTCAAAACATCAACAAACTTACTGAAAGTTTATATCAACAAAAGGATTCAAAGTTTTACAGTTGGAGAATCAAAAACTCCAGAACAGCCAGCAATATTCAAGAGAAGAACAAAATTGCAGGATTTACACTCTTCAACTTGAAAACATACTGTGAAAGCACCGTGAGGAAGACAGTCTGGGAAGGGTAAGAGGACAGGTGGCTCGGTCCTCGGTCTCAGAGGACTCGCTCAGTGGAACAGAAGACAGTCCAGAAACGGACCCACATAGACACAGTCACCTGGGTTTTGATAAAGGAGCCAATATAGGAGAATGGAGAAAAGACAGTCTTTCAAAGAAATGGTACTGGAACAAATGGACATCCACATACAAAAAAATAATCTCAACATAAACCCTGCACCCTTCACCAAAGTTAATTTAAAATGAGTGCCAGGGCGGCACCTGTGGCTCATCGAGTAGGGCGCCGGCCCCATATACCAAAGGTGGCGGGTTCAAACCCAGCCTTGGCTGAATTGCAAAACAGAAAACTAGCCGGGCGTTATGCTGGGTGCCCCTAGTCCCAGCTACTCAGGAGGCTGTGGTAAGAGAACCGCCTAAGCCCAGGAGTTGGAGGTTGCTGTGAGCTGTGTGACACCACGCCACTCTACCAAGGGCAATAAAATGAGACTCTGTCTCTACAAAAAAAAAAAAAAAAGAATGCCAGACCTAAGTATAAAATGCATAATGATAGAGGTCCTAGAAAATAATGAGAAAAATTAGATGAGTCTGTGTCTAATGAGCCTATGTTTAAAAGAAGTGAACTATGGAAAAAGACATGATTCATGAAATAAAAAATGGTTATGTTGGACTTTAGTAAAATTAAATTGTTCTATTGTACAGAAGACACTATCAGAGATTGAAAAGAGAAGCCACAGGCCGGGAGAAAGTATTTTGCAAAAGATACATTAGATAATGGACTGTCCTCCAAAATATGCAGAAACCTCTTAAAACTTACCCATAAGAACACAAACAATAGGATTTTAAACAATTAGCTAAAGACATAATAGACACCTCACCAAAGAATATATGCAGATGGCAGATAAGCATAAGAAAAGACATCACACATCAAATGTCATCAGGAAAATGCTAATTCAAAGCATCAGATACCGCTGCCCACCTATTCAAATGGTGTTGTCTGGAACCTTGAAAACCCCACACAGTGGCAAGCAGTGCGACAGTAACTCTTATTTCTTGCTGGTAGGAGAGCAAATTGGTATAGCCACTTTGGGTCAGCATTTCACAGACTTTTACACGAACTAAATATCCTTTTACCACGAGATGCTGTGATCCTGTTTCTAAGCATTTAATCAAGGAGTGGAAAACTTAAAACCTGCATGTGCATGTTTATAAAAGCTTTATTCACAACTGCCAAAACTGGAAACAACCCAGGTGGGTGAGTGAATGAATAAATGACGGAGCATCCAAGCAAAACAGAGTAGACTGCTCCCCGTCACAGAAAAGAAGTGAACGACGAAAAAACACAGATGAAAGCTGAATGCATATTACTTAACAAACGAAACCAGTCTGAAAAGGCCACATATTATGTGATTCCAACCATATGACATTTCAGGAAAAGCAAAATTTTAGAACTAGTAAAAAGAGAGTTGTTGCTAGTGGTTAGGGACCGTGGAGGCATGGATAGGCGGGGTACGGAGCATTTTCATCACAGTGAAACCACTCTGCCTTATACTATTGTGGTGGATACACGTACATGTCATTATACATTTTTTCTAAACTTACAGAATGTACAGCAAAAGTGGAGTCTAACATAAGCTGTAAGCGCTAGTGGTAATGATCCGCGTTAGTGCAAGTTCACTGATCACAATAGTTATATCACTTCTGGGGAGGATGCTGGTATCGTGTGATGCTATGCATATGGGGGGTTAATGAGATATATATATATCTTCCCCTCAACTTGCCCTGAAGCTAAACCTGCTCCCAAAATAAAGCATGTTAACAACAACAACAACAACAAAAGCTTAGAATGAAACTTCAGGGAACAGAGAGAAGACAGCATTCTAAACATTACAAAGAAAAGTGAAGCGGTGCCCATAGCTCAGTGGGTTGGGCACTGGCCACATACACCCAGGCTGGTGGTTTGAACCCAGCCTGGCCCAACTAAAAAAAACAACGACAACTGCAACAACAACAAAAAAATAGCCAGGTGTTATAGTGGGCAACTGTAGTCCTAGGTACTTGGGAGGCTAAGGCAAGAGAATTGCTTAACCCCAAGAGTTTGAGGTTGCTGTGAGCTGTGATGCCACAGCACTCTACCAAGGGTGATAGCTTGAGACTTGGTCTCAATTAAAAAAAATTTTTTTCTCCCATGCAGGTTATGCCTCCAACAAAGGTTTAATAACCAAAATACACAGAGAACTCAGACGTATTAGCAAGAAAACAACGAGTGATCCCATCTCAGGGTGGGCAAACGACTTGAAGAGAAACTTCTCTAAAGAAGACAGGCGCACGGCCTACAAGCACATGAAAAATGCTCATCATCCTTAATCATCAGAGAAATGCAAATCAAAACTACTTTGAGGTATCATTTAACTCCAGTAAGATTAGCCCACATGACAAAATCCCAAAACCAGAGATGTTGGCATGGATGTGGAGAAAAGGGAACACTTCTACACTGCTGATGGGAATGTACACTAAAACGTTCCTTTTGGAAGGATGTTTGGAGAGTACTTAGAGATCTAAAAATAGACCTGCCATTCGATCCTATAATTCCTTTACTAAGTATATACCCAGAAGACCAAAAATCACATTATAACAAAGACATCTGTACCAGAATGTTTATTGCAGCCCAATTCATAATTGCTAAGTTGTGGAAGAAGCCCAAGTGCCCATCAACCCACGAATGGATTAATAAATTGCGGTATATGTATACCATGGAATACTATGCAGCCTCAAAGAAAGATGGAGACTTTACTTCTTTCATGCTTACATGGAGCTGGAACATATTCTTCTTAGCAAAGTATCTCAAGAATGGAAGAAAAAGTATCCAATATGCTCAGTCCTACTATGAAGCTAATTTATAGGTTTCATATGAAGGCTATACCACAACTATAGAACAAGAATATGGGGAAATGAG